>CAUYRH010026066.1:0-32105 GCA_963574655.1 Perodicticus potto
TCTTGTGCCTAAGAAATAGGCTATATATATATATATATATATATATATATATATATTTTTTTTTTTTTAAACCCCACCACCAAAGCAGGACAAGGATAACTTGGGGAAAGAAAATTACAATCCACATAGTATATCAGATCATCACATTGTACCACATAAATGTACACAATTCTGATTATAATTAAAAATAATTCAGTTATTGTGGTATTATATTAATAGATTATCTGATGTGCTCTTTGCATCCCTATGATAAACCTACTTGGCCATGAATAATTATTATTATGTTTATACATTATTGTTTTTGAGTTTATAATGTTTTATTTAGAATTTTTACATCATTATTCATAAATGAAATTGGTTTGTAGCATTCTTATTTTCATTTGCCACATATCCTTTGAGTCCCCTATACTCCCATGTCATAGGAAGACTCACTCATGGTCACAACAATATCTCTTAAGGTTTTAGATCAACTGCCAGGGCCAGAAGAAGCAAAGTAGATGTGCAATTAGAATACTCATTGTCTATAAAAAGTCCTTTCGCCTCTTACCTTGAGGTGTCGAGGTCAGAATATTTAAGACTACAAGCTAAAAACTTGGAGGGAGAGAGAAGGGAGAAAATAAAAATGGATTTTATCATACTCATAATTTTATCAAAACAATATGTGCTTTTATGCAAAAATAGCGTGACTTTTGTGCCAGAACATATCCATTAATATGTGTGTGCATGTGCACATATGTGCACACACACATGCACACTCCAAAGCAAAAAGCAAATACTCTCTTCTAATAATAGGCAACATTCAAAGCATAGAGCATCTGTTGGGCTATTCAAACTAAACAAATTATTTTTATAAATTTTAGTGTTTTTAAAATTAAAAATTATAATCTTAATATACATCTAAATCTAATGTTATAACTCTTGAAGCATTCTTGTTGGGGGAGGAACCCGTATCTTTTTCTTTCTTCAATGTATTTCAATAACTGTTCACATACTCTGAAGTGTCAAATGTCCTTATCAAATACATTTTTGCATAGGACTGGAGTCAACTTGAATGTAGTTGGGGAAAAGAGTTTTGTTGTTATTTCGGTAGGGTCTGTCTCCTGTAATTTCTTTCATTTCTTTAATATGGCTCTGGTTAATTCTGCAGGGCCCATCTATTAGTGTGGTCTCCCACAAAATACTGAGAGCAGCGTTGGTAAATCTTTTATTCTGTCCATGGGATGTGTTATTGTGATTTGATAAAATGCAACATTGGTTCCATTACTCATCCTGGCTATAAAAAAGAAAAGGCAGGAGTCCTGAAATTTCAAGAACACAAATTTTTTTTTTTTTGTTTTATATGCTTCTCTACTTAACCTGATTTCTTATTTTCCAGCCTTCATATTCTTCCCTTTGAAGACCCCGTTGTTTATGAGAAATGAACAAGCAGTAAAATCCTCAACATGGTGGCAAAATGGCAGCTCCCCACATCCAGTTCAGGTGACATTTTCATAGGTCTTGCAGGAGATTATAAATTTATAGATGGGCACTAGCCATGTAAGTGATGTTGACTCCTAAATGTTAGAAGAAGGAGTTGCCTTGAATAAGCTTCCATCGTTACCACCTTGACTTTCAACCTCAGATCCAATCTTGGCAGCTCCTTCAACATTTTGAGATTCCTAGTGGTAGGTGGAGATGACATGATGGTGATGGTACTGACAATACAAGATTTTAGCAGGGAAATGCTCCTTATTAAAAGAAGGTATGCTCTGGGAATTGGGGATATTTTCAAAGGCCTCCCAGCTTGTCAAATAAATAAATGAATGAATAAATAAATGAATACAAAAAAACTCCAGGTTGAAGGGCAATTCAGTCAAGCTACCCTAACAGAGTCTGTATTTTTGTCTATTCAAATGTGCTTGCCCCAGAGCCAAACAGCCAGCTGTGTTCTTCTGGGTGATGTATGAAGCAGAAAGAACACTGTCTAATTTTTATATCCAGTTGAGCCTGAAGTACCTTGAGATGGGGAGGGAGGTGACACATCTCACTCCCACTCAGGAATTATTATTCATGCAAAAAATCACTCCTCAGGTATTCTGGTAGCCCTCCCTAATTCCATTAACCCCTCAACCACTGGGTGGGAAATAATAGGGACTTGTGATCTAATTAAAATTAATTGGTTGCATGACAAGGAAGGAGGATTTTTGGGGTTTTGTTTGATTTGGAGGGGGTGGTTGTGTTTTATTTATTTTCTATTTTCTTTTTAGGGTGTGCAAATATCCTCTAGCTCTCTTTCCATAAATCTCTTTCACATTTGATTTGTTTTGGAATAGTCACTGGTATCAGAGTTAAATGTTTATACAAATGAAGGACTGACACAGACCACTGATTTAGCTCTGCCTTTAGGCAGAAATCTTCCCTGGAAGGCCCCTGTACCTGACCCATTCAGCTCAGACAACACCCCTTGGTTTATATGGGATTATGAGAAGTTTAGATTTTTACTTCCCCTTTTACCCCACAAAACACTTATATAGAATCATTAAGAAATGATCTCAGACACAAAATCAACAGAATTGGGCAAAGTGTTCTGTGCCTTTGACAAAGACCAGAGAGTAGGCCCCTGAGTTGTCTACGTCCAGATAATTATTGATATTATATTTACAAGATTGTGGAGTTAATTGAAATAACATATACAGATGTCTCTGTAACATTTACAGAGTTAAAAAGGAGACTGAGGCCATATCTATATGGTAAAAACACAATTGGGATTCCGGCACAGTGGTTCAATGCACTCAGTCTGCTAAACCAAGAAGTAGGATTACAGTATACTTGATCCAATTGTGATACAAGGTATTAACGATTGCAAGAAACACTTAATAGGTACTAAAAAATCTGTAAATTTCATAGCCATCGGTAGATAAGAACTTGTGGAAACTGAGATGTTAAAGGAAAGTGACATATGGGTCTTAAAATAATACTGCTGCTTTCTAGTTCACCAGCCACAAGGAACACACTGTGCCCAAACCATTCCTTCCCCTATGTCAGGAGGTGAATGGTGAGGAGGAAAAGCTTGCATAACCCAGCTTTGTTAGTGTTTTGAAGCCACACACCACTTACTGCTTCTAGGGAGTAGAAATAACAGATTCCTCAAGCACAGTTACAGTTCCAAACAAACTATTTGCTGCATTAGGAAACAAATTCTCACTTTATTGGTTGAGAGTGTGGATCCAGGAGACAGAGCAACTGGGTTCAAGTCCCACTACTATCCCTGTGTGACCTTAAGCCAGTAGCTTAACTTCCTTATGCCCCAATTTTACTGTCTGTAAAATCACGGTAGTACTGGCATCTATTTCATATAAGTAATCACGTGGAGAAAATGAGTTCTTATTTGTAAGGAGTTTAGAACAGAGCTATTTTTTTAACTTTTTATTTTGGAACCAGTAATGGTATCTTAAGAGCCAGGCATAAATGATTTCTGTTGTTTGAATCAGAGTCTTACACTACAAGAAATGCTTTTAGCATAAGTCTCTCATTTGTGAACAAGTGTCGGGCCAATCAATGCATCCCTCATTGATCTTCCATATCTCTGAAATGGAAAAAGAACAACCATTTGCCGGGTGTTCATGAGATGCTTGACATTTCATATATATTATTAACTATTTCTCACAATAAGCTTGCAAAGTGGGTATGATGAGTTCCATTTGACAGATGAGACAAACTGAGAAAGCCCTATCTTCACCTCTTCTGAATTTGCGCATATATGAAGTGAGGAGAGGGGTGCAGATGCTTTCTCTCAGAGCATCCAAGGAAAATGGCTTATAAAACCTCAAATCACATGACTTCATAGTTCTGAGAGGGAAATATCACTTTTATATCACAAGCTAGTCCAGCTTTCTGAAATGTCTCTGCTTCAAACAAACCAAACTTCCCTATTTATGGATGGCGCATACAATGCCCTTTGTGACCCCCATTGATCAGAGCAGGTCAGTGTACAGTTGAACTGCTGTGGTATTCCTCTTTGGCAGCTTTTTCTTTCACAGAAGTAAGGCTGCCTAGTAGCTTCCCAGCAGTGATCATGAAAGTAGACAAAAGGATTTCTATCTGCCAGCAAAGAAAGGGGGAATGGAGTGGGATGATATGGTAATCATGCTGTTGACCACATATCGCTAGACCTCATTTCTAGCATGCACTGTGATTAGTAGCTACACACTTGAGGTCATGTGTGGCCATGTGATTGCTTTGCACTGTGAAAAGAGATATGTGCCACAACCCATGAAGGTCCTGTAGATGAAAAAGAATCAATTTTGTTTCAGGCCACTTGCTTTTGGGGGTTTGTTACAATGGCATAACCTAACCTGTCTTGTCTGATTCGAGTGGGAAATGTGTGACTTGATGACTGTATTTGGAAGTTTTGTAATATTAGAATAAAATAGTTCTGTCAATTCGTGTTGGGAAGTTAGTTGTGGAAATGAGAAAAGAGGAGAGAGAAGATAATAAATCAAAGAATCTAGTTCACCCAGGTTTTTAATGCTACCCCAGTTTGAGATCAAGTGCCCGGTCCTTTGATAAGCGTTTGCCTTTAATACACAGCTGGGTGCTCTTTTTATAGAAACCACCCACTTTCTTATTTTTTTTACCCTTCTGTTAATAGCACAGTAATTCATATGGAAAAACAAAAGGCACATGGCACATGATGATGACATAGCAATGAAAAACGTAACACCATTACAGTCTGGTCAGCCAATAGAGAGATAGAGAGTAGAACCAGTTCAAATCACTGTCACCAAAACGTTAACCTTATGGAGTCCTTTAGAACACCTGAGAATGTCAGAGGAACCAAAGTTATTTAAACTACTGAATGTCTGTTTCCTTCCATTTTCTCCAGTATTGTTGGACATAGCTAAAGCCAAACCTTTAAATATAGATGAGCTTAAAAGAAGAGAAAAAGAAGAAGAAAAGGAGGAAAAAGGAAAGGAGGGAAGGGGAGGGAAAGAAAGAAAGAAGAAGGGATAAATGAGGAGAGGGAGTGAGAGAGAAGGGAAGGAAAGCAAGAAGGAAGGAAGGAAAGGGGGAGGGAGGAAGGTGAAAATCTTCCTGATGCCAGAAACATAAAGGAAATTAAAGCCAGATAAATTTCATGAGCTGATACCATCAATGCCTCAAAAAACATGATTGAATATAGGCTCTAGATTCTAGGGAACTGGGCTTGAATTTCCAAACAAAGTAAAGAGATGTAGCCTTAGGCCTGTGCTAGGTAGGAAATTCGAACTTACATAAGATAGACTCTTGAATGATAAAACTAAAAACTTCTTCCCACCAACACAGGGAAGTGACCTAGATGTCTTTTTCTGCTCTGGGCTATGGATGGACAAAAAGTGTCCTGTGAAAAATTGAAAAACCAGGCTTGCCTGCACAAGCTGTGAGTGGGGGCTATAATTTTCTCTACATGCACATTACAGGACTTTCCTCCAGGGTACGAATTAATGCAGAACTGATTCTGGACAAGTGACATTCCTAGAGTGCCAGCAAGAAGCAAATGCAAGAGCTCTTGGGAGTAAGTCTCTTACAAGTTCCATCTTCCTGAAAGAAAAAAATATATATTCTTGCTAAGGTGAGCTCACAATAAAAATTAAGTAAATTAAAATAAACCATATGAGAGAATGATGGACCTTAAGATATTGACTTAGAAAAATCCAAAAGAGACTTTAAAGAAATATGTTTTAAATAACTAAAGTAGCATGGAGTCCAGGAGGGGAAAGAACCCTCTATGAACCAGAAAAGGCATATTTGAAAAAGATCCAAATACAAGTTCTAGAACAAAAAGCCCATAGTCACTGAAATTTCATAAAACTTAATTTGATGTGATAAGCACCCCAATTAGACTTAAAGCATTAGTGAACATAAAGACATACTTGACACAATTATAAGAGGGACTTTACCTAACAAATGCAATCAGTGTAACCTAATTCTTTGTACCATCAATGAATCCCAATCAATAAGAAAAAGAAGAAAAATCTTACCTGGATTCAAAAAGTATTATGTATTAACAACATAAATAGAAATGAAGATGGTGGTGTTAGACGAATACAAAAAAGACATACTTGAGGTAATTGCTCAAAATGCAACTTGCGGGGGGGGGGAAAATGTAACAAATAATGTAAACACCGCCATCCAAAAGCTAAGATGAGAAGACTCAGACATAAGGAAGAACTATGGCAGCAATTGGAGGGCATTTAATTAAATCAACAATGGTTGAAAATGTACTAAACTAGATGACAAAATGAACTTTCAGATTCAAGAAGCACAATGAGCACCAAGCAGAATAAAGAAAACTAAATCCACATAAGATCCATCCTGGGAGAAAAGCAAACCACCCAAGATGAAAGGAGGAAGGGCCCTAAAAGGCCAGCATTTATGTGGAAAGAGGATCTCTTATCAGCAAAATGCGGGCAAGAAGAGAAGACGATTTCCACAAAACTGAGGGAAAAAAAAATCTTGAGTGATCCATTTAGACAAAGATGGTGAGCTTTCCAGACAAGGGAATGAGACATTTTAAAGTAAGTAAGAAGGAAATTCAACCCAGAAAGAAGAGTGGGATGCAAGAAGCCAAGGTGAGCAGGGAACTGGCAGCTGTTGGCAAATCTGAACACACACTGTCTGTAAGAAAGGTGGTGAACCAGCTTGTGGTCTTGCTTGGAATGTGGGGCTGGCGGAGAGAAGAGATTCTGGGTGTAGGGAGAACATGGGGGTTGGGGGGCTCCACCTCACAGAGGAGGGGGTTTGAGCAGCACGAGGAGAGGGAAGGCATAGTCATCCCCAGGACACAGCCTTATTTTCAGGAGTATTTTTCGTTTTAAAAGTTTCATGTTTAAGTCTAGGTATACAATAAACACCAGAACATTCCTTTGCTGGAGGTCTTAATGCTCAAGCTTCTGGTTTCATTCCTTCTTTGTGAGCTGGCCTAGAATGTAGGAGGAACTCGTGTCACATTCCCTGCTTTGGGACTTGGACCCATAAGACCTGTGGGTGGCTAACAAAGAAAAGGGGGAATATTGCACATTCCATCTGGGCTCCTCATCACTCCCTCAGTCTGAACCTCTGGTCACCTTTGGCACCTTGGTTCTTGGTTCATTACGTGTCGGGTGTGGGCCATGCACTTGTCCACACTTGACTCCTGACTTAGTACAATAGCACCCCCAGCACCGCCAGTTTCTCTCTCCTCACCCCCAATTACCTGTCCTCTGGGCCCACTCTCACTTACTCCAGCCCTCTTCCTCTTGAATCCAATCTTGCTCCATTCCCATTTGTTGTATTTCTACTCCTGAGTGGTCACCACCAACAACAAAGCTCAATTACCTTTGAGCCTTTTTGAGTATCCATTTTCTCTGCTGCATGGTCTTTCCTCCTTCCCGTTGGTTTAGATCAGGAGTTGAAGATACATCATAATCCCATAGAACGATGGGTTAAACAGATTGGTAGGCTGCATCCCAGAGTTCCTGATTTAGGCAATTTGGGGTGGGGCAGGGGGAAAGTTCATCATTAACAAGTTCCCAGATATTACCAGCCCTGCTGGTCTTGGTGCCCCATTTTAACAAACCCTGATACACCCTACTCTGTAAGGAAAACCTCGTTTTCCCTTCTGTCTTCTCAGATCTTCCTTATTTGTGCTCCTCTGGCGTTTTGTTTTCACCACTATTAAGGTGTATGTTATAGTTCAATCACATAGGAACTGTTTCCCCATAACATTATTCAGGTAAAAGTCCTTTAGGTGTAATCCAGTTATCCTCAGAGCATGAATCATGTCTTTTCATTTCTGTTCAAACAATTTGTAGCCTAACACCTGTCTACTGGGAATTTATGGAGACAACTGGCAAGAGAAGAGGTGGAACGTCTTAAGTTGCCATCCTTAAAGTGGAGCAGGGAGCTGCGAGGCTACAACTGGCCATAGGTCTTTGCTTTTATGCAACTTTCTGCAAGGTTGACGCTCACATCAGCTAACTCGGCACACTTCTGGTGTGTTTGACAATACACTATATTCTCTGAACATCTTGGTTGTCCTCATGAGAATTTCATGGGAAGAAGACACACAGAATTCAAAGAACTGACCTAAAGATTTTATGGATGATAAGTCAAAGAGTTAAAATACAAACCTGGTCAGAGTAAGGTCCCCAAGCTCTTGGCTGTGCTGTTGTCTTCCCTCATCAGTTTTATTATATAAAATCAACTGGGAAGGGCCACATATGTTTTGTCATTAGCTACATAAACTGGTTAAATGGGCATTCCTGGGAAGATGAGGTCTTCTCCTGGGTTAAGGGTCAGGTCAGGGGTGAAGGATTGAAATGGGTATTGGACAAAGGCATGTGACTTAACCCAAAAGGTTGCACAGTTAGTGATCCCAAGTATATGATGGAAAAAAATCATAGCCATTACTCAACCTCTTAGTAAGGAAAATTTATTATTAATATAATATTTCTTTATAATATTGAATAATTTTGGTATCTAATATAAGCCAAATGAATGGTTCCTGCCAATGATGTTGAAGAAATGTTAATGTACATTAATCACCCCGAGAAGTTTTCTTTGGTGAAAACATCCCTTACCAAAAGCATCCACTGCTAAATATTTCTTGACCTGATTCTATTTCTAATAGCAAAACTCTGTGAGGTCCAAATCTAGCCACTATTGTGTACAATTGCTAAGTGATTTATTATGGAATCAAGGAATTATATTTTAATTCAGAGCAAAATAACATCCATTTCTCCAGGACAAAATGCTGTAGCTTTCTGTTTTCTCTTTTTCTTTCTTTCTTTTCTGTTGTTATTAGATTTCATTTCACCTGCATTTTTTAAGTTGGGGAACCTCCTTAAGTTTCTTTTGCATTCATTCAGGCTCACAATCTCCTGTCAAAGGCCAAGGGAGAATTATTTAATAGCATTGATGCAAACCATATGTCAGAAAAGTTCCGCTTTCTCCCACTGGTTACAGAGAAATTTGGATTGGGCTGGTCTTGATGAGAATACTTAAATAGTTTAAGGAATAGCAATAGTCTTTTCTTGCAGACTGCTAATGCTTGGCATTTCTTTAAAGCAGTGATTCTAAAACCTAGTTGCTTAATAGAATCACATGAGGAGCTTTAAAGAAATATTGATGGCCCATGCTTCCCCAAGTCCCAAGATTCAGATTCAATTAGTATGAACTATAACATGAAAATCAATATTTTAAAAATCAAGAATAAAAAAATACTTCAGATGATTGCAATTGCTTTAAGGCATTGGTCCATATTTGTGTGTGTGTGCGTGTGTGTTTTTCTCCTTAGACAGCACACCCACGATAAATCATACACCAACTTGAGAACCAACGAGAAGAAGCTAGGAAAGGATTTATTGTTTAGACCATTGGTTCTCAAAATGTGGTTCCTGGAGCAACAGCATCAGCGTTATCTGGAAACTTGTTAAAAGTGCAAGTTCTGACCACAGAACTCTGGAAATGGAGCCCAACAATCCATATTTTAACAAACCCTCCAGGGGATTCTAAGGTCCTCTAACGTTTGTTCTAATCTCAGCATCATTAAGAAGTCTGAAGAATAAAATACAGAAATACAGAAAATCAGGGGCTACGTTAGACTTAGTAAATGAAAATCACCACTTTAACAAGACACTTGATCATTTCTACGCATGGTGAAGTTTAAGAAGCACTGTGTTAGAAATACGTGTATTTTTTTTAAATTTCATTGATTGCTTTCAAGATGTGAGAAGTAAGGCAATACTGGATGTTATAAAAGTTCAGACATTTGTGGCTTAGCGCTAGGCAAACTTAATTATGGTTCAACATAAAAGTCTATTTAGCAACACAGGGGCTACAGTCATGCATTGGGGATGACCGAGACTGTTATTTTCAGCAGTGGCCTTCAAAGTGACCTTGAAAATCAGCATTCTATGGAAAAGGGGTAAGAAAGAGTAGAGTATCCCTCAAGAGGTTTTGTTGGTCCTGGGCTGGCAACACGTGTATAATTTTCCCCCGCATTCCACTGGTCAGAACTTAGCCACACAGTTCTGCCTGGATGTAAGGGAAGGCCAGGGAATCTAACCACAGTCTGGGGAGCTGCTGCCCATCAATAACTCTACCCCAATCAAGGAAGGATGAATTTTTAGTATCTAGTTGTAGACCTTTTCCACACCACAGGTTCCAAAAAGACCACGTGAGAGGGAGGTGAGACTTATCCCACCTCCCAGAACACTCTGGAGACAAAGTCCTGTACCTTCCAATTACTTCTTCACATTTTAGTATGAACTGCACGCACCATCCAGTGGTTTTTAAGTCTTCTCAGATGTCAGATTCAGATGCTAATTATCATAGAGAATCAAATACAATGAAAGTATAGATAGAGAACATTTAGAGGAGAGGAAAATGCAAGGAAAAGAGGAGGTTTAGATAACCAATAGGTAGGGATTTAAAAAAATGTTACATTTATTACCTTGTAGATGTAATAACGTTATTAACTCAGTGTTACAGTCTATAATTTTCATAAGAAGGAAATGCCTCCTAGAGAGGTTAAGAAACTGTTCTGGGTTCAACAAGCCTATGGATCTGAGGCTTTCATTATCAACATAGATCTTTATTGCAAAATGTGACATGGTAGGGATGGAAAAACCTTGAGATGGCCTCTATCTTCCCTTCCTCTTGGTATATACACCCTTATATGTAGGTCACTATGAAATGACCTGCATTTGGGGACAGACTATGTTATGGTCCATTATTTCACTTCCAAGAAACACATTCAGCAGGGTCCTTTCTGATTCCTCCATACAAGGGTCAACATGTTCGGCTTATCATTGTTGCTGGGAAGGCTTCCTGCAAAGATTTTACATTTCTTGATTTTGGTGTCTTTCAAAACATTTTCAATGACCCACATATAAATTTCTATCCTTGAAAAGTCCATGTGCAGGACTTGTGACTTACTTCTAGCCTGCCGAATATGGTAAAGGTTATGTTATGTCACTCCCATGATTACCTCCTATGACTTGGACTCTGTCTTGCTGGTAGGTTAGCTGGAGAGTTGTCTCTTCCCATAGTTAGCTTTGGGAAGATGACATGAATCCCACAGTGCAGGAAAATGGATTTTGCCAACAACATCAGTGAGCTCGTAAGTGAATTCCTCCCCAGTTGCACCTCTGATGAGAACACATCTCTGACTGACCTCTCACCTGCAGCCTTGTTAGTCTAAGAGGAGGACATAGCTAAGCTGCACCCAGACTCTCAGACTGCGGAAACTGTGAGATGATAAATACGGTATTTGGAAGCTGTTTGAGTTCATAACTTTCAAGTTCCAACTGCTTTTGTGTAGATTTTTAGGTGTGTACTTTTAGACACACATAGCTTCTGCGTGGTCTGCTTAGCTTTCATCTGACAATTATTTCATCACTGATCTCCCATATATTCATTTGCATTTTCTGCATCCAATTATTTTAAAGAATACAAAATGACAACCATTGGATTTTTTAGTTGCCATATATTTATTTAGCCAACCATTTGATATTTCATCAATGGGACAAAGAATGACTTGATACTTTTTGTCACAGTTTCTTGACTCAAATCCCCTCCAAAAAAAGAAAAGAAAAAAGAAAACATGTGGAGGTGACTGACAATATCTTTTTTACCAACCCTTTGATGCTGTTGTCCAGTTTACTTGAACCTCCTTTATCAGAAATGTTTTCCCATTTATAACAATGTACTAAAGCCTACATCTTTGTACTTACAAAGTTTCCTAAAATATTATGGATCATTGGTTGTGTGCTCTGTTATAATTTTAAAGCTTTTGCAGGGTCCGATTTTGCTGATAACTGAAGTCTAAGGGCTTCAGTCGCATCTTCATCAGCTCCTCCTGCATAAAAGGTCCTGCACTGCCTGTTCATCCTAATGGCTGCAAAGAAACCACCAGGATGGGAAGGATGTGCAGGAAAGGAAGAGGTGTCTAAAGTCGGAAGGAGGTGTTTGGGTCCTCAACTGGGATCAGAGGAAAAGAGGCACAACCAGGACTCTCAGCTCTCTCCTTTCAGCTCTCTCTGGATGTTTTGCTACTACCATGATGCTGAGGGCAGGATGAAGAAAATAAATTATGCCCTTTTAAGGTGGAAGGCAGATGATTCTATTTTCTGCCACTAATCAGCTCCAAGCTAAAGCCAGTGCTGATGCTGTATTTTTTTAAATATGTAAACATTTAAAATAAGTTTATTTTTCAAAGTATTTGTTAAAAGTTTCCATTGTAGGATTCCCTTAAAGAATATGTCCATTAGCACATGAAGCAAGCAAATTGGACTTTTGCATATAAAAACCAAAGAGTGTATTCCTTTTTGTTTAGGTACTGTAAATTTGATCAAAGGAATACTATCTGGGCCCAATACAGCATTACAATTAAAACCAGGATTCTTGTCTGTAGGTATTCACTCTTTCATCACTTTATTTATCCAACTAATATTTATTGAGCATTTACTATGTACCATCTGCAGTCAACGTGGCTTAGAGCAGGGTTTAGCAACTTGTATCCTATGCATCAAATCTGGTTCCCTGCCTGTTTTTCTAAATAAAGTTTTGCTGGGACACAGTAATGTCTGTTGTGTTGTTCAGACACTGTCTCTGATTGCTTTCACTCTAGAGACCATATGGGTCTCATTCAAAGATGAAGGTATTTACTATCTAGCTATTACAGAAAATATTTGGGACCCCTAGTTTAGAAGATCAGAGATATTGTGCCTGGGTTAGTTACCTGAAAAGAATAAGAACATAAATGTTTACCTCTTTAAATTTATATTCTTTGGGGTATATAAAAGTTATACTTCAACATATGAAGTACCAATAGCTGTCACTTACTGACAACATATTATGAGTCAGGTGTTTCGCTAAGCTGTTTGTGAGGAGCCAGTCATTGAATCCTCACACGGACAAGGGAGCTACGATCGTCAGTTCCATGTGTCAAATAAAGAAACTGGGACCTCTAGAGCATAATTGACATTGTGAGAGTGGCAGTGGCAGCGTTGGCAGAACCTGGTGCCGCCACCCAGGAAGATCTGTCCAAAGGTCCCTTATCTACAGAGCGAGGCTCAAGTATCTCTCCAGGCAGGGTTGGGGCAGGGGCTGAATTAGAAAGCTGGTGTAACGGTCTGACCAAGTGCACAGTACCCACACAATAACACTCGATTGTTTTAGAATAATCAACTTTAAGGTAACTACTTCACCTCAGATACCCAACCAATGCATTTAGGCGATTATTCATGTTGAGTATATTTATTCTCTATAAGCACTTAGGTTCGATTGCATAAAAGGAGTCATAGAAATTATATGTCAATGGTTCCCATCCATGTACTGTTTCTGTTGGTCTGAATTTAGTTACTTAATCCACCCTGTCCGTGTGTCTAACAAAGAATTGGAGGCTACATACTTTGTGTGGAATGCTCAATATAAAATGTTTCATTCTACACTTATGCAAATCTTAAACTGTCATACGCTGAGAAAGCTAGTTGGGAGTGAGGGAGAGCGTACATAGGTAGGTAGCTACCCTCAACGATGAATCCTCTCTGTTTAAATGCTGTTCCATTAATTCAAGTGACATTTTGACAATAGCATGCTGTCAGTCCAATGGTTTGACCTATACAACAACCTCTAATTATTACTAATTAAACAATTAATTATTCATAGAAGTGTGTGCCATTAGCATAGCAGAGATGTGTTGGAATATGAGTTATATGAGGTTTATGAATCTTCAGAAAATAGATTCTTTAATAAATTAATAAAGGGGCTCTGGGGTTTCATTAAAAGGTGGCTGGAGGGTGTGCTTGCCTGTTTCCAAGGAGACCACAGGTGGTTCGTTGCTTTTTTTTTTAAGTTAAACTTGTTTGGGCTAGATGATTTTTTTTCACCCTTTTCTCACTGCTCTGTCCTCAGGCAGAGAAAGGAACATTTTAATGAAACCCCTGTTGTCTTCATATCACTTTGATCCCCCTGTGTTCTCTCCAGTCTACACGTTGGCCAGTCGGATGAAGGGTTTCAGATTTTCCCCCCAGTATTAAAAACTGTGGCGTGCCCTCCATGAATAAACAACGTTGCAGTGGAGACCCAGCAAAAGAGGAAGGCAGAGCAAACAAAGGGATGAAGGAAAATGCATAAATTCAAATGACACTGGCCTCATTTACCCACTTAATTACCCTGACTCCTGACTCGCACAGCCACTGCGATGATTTTTCCAGTTAAGCCTGATTTAAAGAACTTCAGGAAAAACAGGCTCATCCATTTTCCCCCCTCAACAATCTCTTTGCCACATGGAGTTCCGCTTCTTCGTTATCTCACCGTAATAATGATCATGCTAATATTAATATCTTCCAGTGCTGCTCACTAAATAGTGATAAAAATAGTAATATTAATGTTTTCAAACATCCATGTTTGATGCTCCGAGGCACATTATAAATTCTGTCTTTGTTTAAGCAGTGGGGGACCCACAAAATATCATTACAGTTATCATTAGAACTCAAGGGCACTCTCAGGAAGCTGAAACCTAAGTGGGATTCTGTCAGCAAGCATGCCAGGGCCATGGATGCAACAAAACAAATGAAAAAATAGAATTTTTTATACTGTTGCAACATTTGACCTATTTTGAAAGAGAAGACTTTTTTTTTAACCTGCTGGTTTTTTCACAAAAAGTAAAAGAGCTTGTGTTTCGTGAACCTCACCACAATCAACCCTTCTGAGTGGTCCATTTTTCCCCCTTCTCTTTCACCTTCCTCTACAAACAGGAGGGGATATGGATCCCACCCAAGGAGCCGGCCGCTCAGCCTGCTCTTCCTCGGTTCCATTTCGCCCAGGAGAGGGATGGCAGGAAGGCAGAAAAGAAAACCATCCCAGAACAAAGCCATCGAAGGCCAGAAAGGAAATGCTGAGTACATTTTCATTACTAATGGGGCCTGTTAAATGGAAACAAAACTTTCCCTGGAAACCTGTAAAAGAAAATACCCTCCAGCGGTCGGCTTAATTTTCTGACATTTCCTTCTCCCTTCACCCTCTACAGATGAAGAAGGAGTTGCGAGAATTAGCAGCTTCAGCCTGTCCCAACCACTCTGCTCATGGCTGTCAGTCCCCGGAGACCAGAACTCCTTTGCACTCCTAGGGAAAGGGGTGAACTGATCCTGACCTTAGTTCAACGCCACGTGTCTTGTTCCCTTCTTTTTTAGCTCCCCAGCTTTGCTGGAGTTTTTGTTTTGTTTTGTTCTGTTTATTTCTGTCTTGTAAACCCCTCTCCTGCTCTTCTCAGCTCCTCAGACGTTCTCTCTGCTGCTCCCTTTCTCCTTCACACCTCCATCAGTTTTCTGGCTGGTTATTTTCTTGAAGCTGTCTGCTAAGTGGGCAGATTATACATAGGTGGCACTCTGAGTTTATAAGTATCTGGACTGGAACATATAATCAAGAGAGGTAAAATAATATCAAGCCATTATAGTAAATTACTAACACAAACGGATGTTTACTAATACTTATAAAAATACAAATCATTTTAGGAAAATATTATTAACCCCATAGGCATCCAGGAATCCTCCACCCCCTCCCTTTCTAAAAAATGAACTCAGGGAAGATTAAAGCCTAAATTAAACACATACTTTATTTCTGTATTTAGTTTTCACAAACGACATCCTTTTAATGTAAAACTGACATGCTGGCATCGCTCACATGCCCAGAAGATTCAGATAATCAACAACAGTTTATAATAACATTGCACTAGAATAATTAATAAAGTCTGAAGTTCCAAGAAAAGAAACGTGTGTTCTCCCAATAACACACAATGAGAAGATATTCAATTCCATGTGTGATGTTAAGATTTGAAGCTCTGAAAATTAGTGAAATAAATTAAGTATTTGGAGGCTTATCACAACTGTGCCCACACTGTCCATTTTAGGTTTCTATTTTTTTTTTTTTTTACTTTTTTTTTCTAGTTTCACTAGATGAGATTTGCTCCTCAAATTTGCTGGCTTCCAAAAGGACACAGATCTTGTAGCAAATTCAAGCCATATTAATATCAAGAGAAAAATGTTCTACGTTATAATCTATGGTCACTTACATTCTTAAAGATATAAAATTGTCCATTAGTTCTGGTTTTGTAAAAAGAAGGGTCTAGGTGAGGAGTCTCCAACCATTTTAGCACCAGGGACCAGTTTCACGGAAGACAACTTTTCCTTGGGGGTGGGGAGCGGGTATTAGATTCTCATAAGGGGCATGCGACCTACATCCCTGGCAAGTGCAATTTACAGTGGGGTTCACAACCCTGTGAAAATCTAATGCCGCAGCTGATGTGGCCACAGGTGGTGCTCAGGCAGTGATGCCAGTGATGGGAGCAGCTGTAAATTCAGATGACGCTTCCCTAGCTTATCCTCCCCTCCTGCTGTGGGGCTTCATTCCTAACAGGCCACTGCCTGGTACTGGTCTGCAGCCTATGGGTCAGGGACCTGGCAAGCCCACTGAAATATTGTTTTCTATGAAATCCAATCAAGAGGTTAGTAAATTTAGTTTTTCATACAAAGGGTTGAAAACTTGAAGTGACTGTTTAGAGACACCGTCTATACTAAGCCAGTGACTAATATCCTATCTCTGCTTGTACCCACCATTTATCCACGAGAATTTGACCAAGTGCTATGAGAAAATCAGCGTTTTGAATTCTATTTGCAGACTTAGAAAATGGAAATAACAACTTAGCAATATAAACCTTGCGTGGCTCAGAATTCTTGATTTGGAAGCAGGTTTTAATCCCATGAAATATCTTAGGATTGGCCTTCAGATTGGTCACCATCTGTACTTTAAAGCACTTTCATCTTGCTACTCTCAAGGTTGAACCCTTGTCTCCTGATTCATGTAGCTGTAATCAGAGGGTACATGGGAATCAGAGCGCCATGGTTAAGATTTTCCCTCTTGCATAGATATGAAGGGAACTGAATCTTCTACTTAGTTCAACTACCTCCCACACCCCTCTTCACTTCCTTTCTTCTCCTTCCCACGGATAACACCTGCTCATCACTGTGCTGGAGGGAGACAATCTGGATGGGAGCGTTTGGGTCTTATTTTATTTTTACAGTGTCCACATTCAACATGTTGTCCAACATATTCACAACAAATATTTGTTATTGAATAAATGGGTCAGATCAAACCTGTTGAACAGTGCAGCACTGAATAGATTTTTACTGTTCTTGTAACAAATCTTACTATTATTATAATAGTTTACATTGACACATTCATCTTATACATTTCTAGTATCCAATAAGTGATAACATATCATCTTTCTCAGAAGTATTTGCCCTTAATTTGGAAATAATATCTTTATGAAAATTATTTACATAATAGTGCTGTCTCATAATAGGGGAAATAGTTTTTGATATTTTTTGGCAGAGGGCTTCCTTCATTAGCAGCATTTAGTATTTTTCAAGTATTTGTATAGTTAGATCATCATTTTCCGAGTGAATAGAAAATCTCTGGACTGGATCTCAAAGAAAATTTATCATTTTATTAGTTTCCTATTGTTGTTATGAAAATTGCCAGAAACTTAATAGCTTACAGCAACATAAATTTATTGTCTTATAGTTCTGCAGGTCAGAAAATCAGCATAATTGTCAGTGAGTGAAAATACAAAATCAAGGTGTTGGTAGGGCGGCATTCCTTCCAGAAAGCTCTAGAAAAAAATCCATTCCCTTGACCTGTCCAGGTTCTAGAGGCCACCCACATTCCTTGGCTCATAGCCTCCCCCCAACCTTCCTTCATTTTCAAAGATAGTAATATCGTATGTCTATGAGCTTTCTCTAGAGTCACATCTCTTTCTGACACATTCAGGAATATTCTCTGCTCTTTAAGGACTGTCAAACTTAAATGATGTTGTTGATGATGATGTTGAGCTGACCCAGATAACCTTGCACATCTCCTAATCTCAAGGTCTGTTCCCTTAGCTACAGCTACCAGGTCCCTTGTGCCCTGTAAAGTAGCAAGTTCACAGGTTCCAGGACAAATACATCTTTGGGGGCCATTGTCCTATCTTCCATTCTCATTGTACTGATAAAATATTTCAGAAAGAAGGTATTATTTTAAAAAGAGGTAGGAGATCAGAAATATGGATACATATTCTTAGGGTTGAGACAGAAATAAGTGGCACACACTAGATGGAAAATGAAGGATAATTTAATAAACACCACTTACAAAGGTGAGAGGAAGGGATGGTGAGCACCTCAGCACCTGCTGGTGACAGAAGGGGAGCCATTATCAACCCTCAGTTGAATGGGCAGTTGGGATGAAGATGGGCAGTGGACAGATAGCTGCAGAGAGAGGGCTGCCTGAGAGACACTGGGGCTTTTGGGTGTATGGGCATAGTCAAACTGGGCTGACTCAGTGGGAAGAGAATTTGGCAAATCAATGCCCAAACACCATTTTCCTCCCATACTCCGTCAATCTCCTGCCAGTGCCATCCCAATTTATCCCCCGTCTCATTGGCTGAATTCAATTAGCAGGGGATAAATTGGTATGAATCTATCTTACAGCTTTGACTACGCTACAGCTAGACTCAGTCAAAGACTTTGGCAGCTTGGTGATCTGCTAAGAAATCCTATTTTCTGATAGTTTCCAGGTGAAACTTGAGAAGATAATTTATTATCAATAAAGAAGAGAATTGAACTGTCCACTGGATGGTCTACTATCTGAGTCATACTGAGCATCGTGCCTTGTCCTGGCACACAATATGCAGTGACTCGCATGCCACATAATGAAGCAGCAGAGTCACACGGTCTCTGTAAACTGACGGGAATTCTGAGGAGATTGGGGACCAAACTCTGTGTGAGCCAGAATTCTTAGGAGGGCTGCTGGGCCTGCTCTACCTCCTGAGTATTTCAGTGAATTTATATATCTAATTTCTCAAACTCTAGCTCTTTTTCTGTGTCTTTGGGCATTTTGGATACCAGCCTGGACTGGATACAGAAAATTAGATTATGTGCAAATATGAAAATGCAAATGAGAGTTGCAGAATATTTCTGTGGGCATTTTATCTCTGTCTCAGACCCACAAATGGAAAAAGTCAGGGATGTAAGCAAGCCGGCCATGAGGTCTGAGTTTCCAGTGAAGCTTTGGTCATGCCAGTGGTGTTGAATCAGACAGTAAGAGCTATATTCCCTCATTCACGTGCCCACCACCTTCTTCTCAGATATTCCTAGGCTTGTTGAATCTCACTCAAAATATACCCTGAAAACATAATTTGAAAGCTAAACCTATAACTTCCCATTTGAGGAGAGAGATCAGACTAAATACTCAACACAGCAAGTTCTCCAAAGAAGCATCTCTCTTTTTTTTTTTTTTTTGAGACAGAGTCTCATCCTGTCATCCTTGGTAGAGTGCCATAGAGTCACAGCTCACAGCAACCTCCAACTCTTGGGCTTAAGCGATTCTCTTGCCTCAGCTTCCAGAGTAGCTGGGACTATAGGCACCCGCCACACCGCCCAGCTATTGTATTTTTTTCTTTTTGTAGTCACCACTGCTATTTGTTTTAGCTGACTGGGGTTGGTTCGAACCCACCACCCTTAGTATATGGGGCTGGCACCACTAAAGAAGCATCTCCTTATTATAATGATACATGTTACAGATTTTTCTATTATATAATATATAACATGAATATATCATATGCATAATATGTAACATGATTATATATAAACAAACATATTTCATATAACACAGATATGTATAAGACATATGAATGTGTTTTTCAAATATATGTGACATTATCACATAACTATGCAGCATGTATCCTACATAGATATGCACAAATCCATGTACACATGCAAAATGTTTATAGTACATGTGTAATGTAACATATATGCAAGTAATGAATGTATATATATGTACTATAAGTCATATGTACATGGTATATACATAGGCATACCACATTTTGGTGAGTAGGTAAGCATAAAATATACATCACGTAAATAAAATTTTCAGCATACAATATGGTAAACATATATATATGTACAATCAATTGCACACGTTTATGGACAACCTGTATAGAACACATGCCTAAAATATCTATACATATACCATGTTTCATAGACATATACATCTCTGTAAGTAACATGAGATATATTTCAGAATATGTACATGTAACACATGGCCATATGTTATAGAAAACATTCATACATATATAATGTTATAAACAGGTTACCCTTTCTATTCTAAATTGAAATTCATAAATAGAAAATATTACTTCACCTGCAACTTAAACATTTAATAAGATATACTTTATAATGGAGAAATATAAAGACAGCAATTATAATAAAATAATATGTATTTCATTTTGGAAAATCTTGGGCATGACTACACTAGAAGTCATGATGATTAATTAAATTCTTTTCTTTCCCAACTTAAAACGACAAACTTTGGCTTAAGAGCTATGAAAAGATCAGAAGCAATTCCAGTCAAGCTAAACAGGAAATGAAAGAACAGAGAAGCAAATATTAGACTAAAAACTAGCATTAGGCTGTGTAATAACAGACCAGGTTTATCATATATCATGAGGCGAAGTGAGAAATAACACTAACTGCAATAAGGACTTCATACCAAGTACCTTACCAGAACTTTGCACTTATGAATGTCCTCTGGGATACAAAATAGTCATGAGTGATGTAGAACAACTCTTATAGCACATTGTCCACACATTGCAGGATCTGATGTAGTCAATTCTAGCAGCACACACTGTCATTGGGACAATCAAAATTATCCTTGCAAATTTCCAAAGCACACTTAGGGGAAAGATCTCTCTCACTAAGAGCCACAGTTGTGGGAAGCAGACTAGATATTGCTACTATCCAAATCTTCAATTAATGAATCTGAATGGCAATATTGTACAATTTACAATTGGTTTCTGGCAGCACCTATGGCTCAGGGAATAGGGCACCGACCCCATATACTGAGGGTGTCAGGTTCAAACCCGACCCTGGCCAAAATGCAACAAAAAAATAGCCGGGTATTGTGGTGGGTGCCTGTAGTCCAGGCTACTCAGGGTACTGAGACAAAAGAATTGCCTAAGCCCAAGAGCTGGAGGTTGCTGTGACCTGTGACACCACAGCACTCTACCAAGGGCAACAAAGTGAGACTCTGTCTTTAAATAAATAAATAAATAGATAAATAAATAAATAAAATAAAATAAAATTGTTTTCTTTGATGTTCATAATTCTTTCCTGTCCAAAAGGAATTTTGCAAGGTTTCCACAGGTTGGGGACTCTTAGCTGTCAACTCATACATGTAATGATGAAGATAGGTCTGACACACTTGATACATTGGGTGCACTCAGGATAGTCTAAAGATTTATGACAGCATAACACACTAGTTCCACCATGCATGAGTTAGCTTGAGCAATGAGTACACTGCCATGGAGCTGTCTATAGGTCTTCCCCCCTAAAGGTCAGCCTTCATAATTAACTTGCTTATAGTACTCAGTCTCCTAATGAGCATGTAGCCTACTGAACTGTTGTATGTAGGAACATTACATTAAAATATACGAAGGAATAATTTTCAAGGGAAAATTCACCAAAGCATAATTCATAATCTCAGAGGTGTCAGGAAGGAACCATTTATAAGCTTTGCTTGGTAATTTTAGAGCAACAGAAAATAAAAACATGAATATACATGAAATTAAAAGACTCTTTGTCAGGACTCATTTGCACTCTCTTTCAGTGTCATTGCCCAAACATTACCAAAACCTCCAACATATAGGATTTGGGATGACCACCCTGATTCACTGTATCCCTGTAACTCTCTCTAAACAACAGAAAGAGTGAATAGAGATTTTTGTGGCTGGAATTCCTGTATCCAACCGAGATGACAAACTCCACTTGAATGTTTCAGGGTCATAGAGAAAACACAGTGTAATTTGCATTCTTTTTATCTGAGCAAAATCTTAACCATTCACATTTCATACATCAAAGGGAGGAAACTCACAGTAAAAACCATTGTGTGTTTTATCTGCTCATAGATTAGTCTTGTGTGATAATGTGTTGGGGGAAGTTGTCTTCTTTCTAATTTGTCAGTGGTTCTTTAATAATAACAGTGAACATTTATTGAGCATTTATAATTGGCCCGGCACTCTTTTAAGAACTTCCCTGATACTAGTCTATTTAATCCTCACAATAATTTTCTCCTTACTGGATATGGGGACATTGAGTAACTTGCACTAGGTTACATATTGGTAAATAACACAGGTGATTTGAATCCCTATAGTTTGGTTCCAAAGGCTTCTGTCCTGTTGTCTTTCTAACTCATTGTTTGTGCTCCTGAAAAATAAATGTTGCATCTATGTTTTAAGAATTAAAGAGAAAAATTTGGTGATTGGCCAATCTGGTCTTGATGCCTAATAGTGTAAAGATAACTATAAGCATTGTCAAGAATCTATCCCTACATAAGGATTTTGCTGTTTCTAAAAAAAGAGAGAGAAAAAGAATATATCCCTAGAAAACATTAAACTTTCTCAACAGCCTTGAAAAAAAAAAAGCAGTAGCAGTAGTAGTAGTGGTAGCCGTAGCTATTGTTGTTTTAAGATTACCTGACTTCCCGTTCTTTGAAAGGTTGACCTTGCATAATGTCAGAGAAACTCATTCTAATGCTACCCAAGAGAACAGAGGCTAATTGCAATGAAATTTTCCTGCTAAAAGCTACAGAAAGTGTGTTCTTTTGGTCAACAGATCCACTCTTGAGTGCATGGGTCAGCATCCTACCTACTTTTCTGGCTGCCAAAGGTGTTAGACACCACACACCCAGCCCCTTGTATCTTTCTTCCCTACTCATGTCTGTCCTGCTTTCATAGCCAGCATTGTTCACAGGAAGATTCCACATGAGATTTTCCACGTGGCTGGCAGGGATGAGGCCCCTACGTCCTTATGCAGCCCAGCTCCTCCCTTCCTCCACCTCCCGCTTCCCTCTGGGCGGAACTCACCACGCCCCTTGTCTTTTTGATGGTGTGTGCTTTTCCCTTTCATTATTACTGAAGGCTCTGAATGAGCCTCTTGTGTGAAAAGAGAGACAATAGTCCTCATTTAATGGGATTATTTACAAAAGGAAAAATAGCTCTAAAAAAGAGAAAGCAGGAGAGACAGTTATAGCAAGAGGCCTGAGTGTGAAGCCTCTTTTATTAGGAGTCTGGCACCCTCTGCACCTTCTCCTGGCCACCTGCCAAGCTGTCTCCTTCACTTGAGAAGGGCCCTTGAGTTTTGTTACAGTTTCCATATGATGCCACAGCAGCCAGGCTCTGTGGTGTGACTCATTTCCGCAGCAAGAGTGCTCTATTACATTAACAGCTCTGTCTTCTTTGATCAAGTAACACTAGGGCATCCGTTCTCATGGGCAACATTTTCAGATGATTAGCCTTTTCCCAGGCACACCCGTACTGAGGACAGGGCGCTGGCTGTGCAGGAAGCGGCCAAGCCTGGCTCCAGAGACAGAGCGTACCCTACACATGTGAAGAAAAGGGAGCTTAGATCCAGCCCAGCCAGGGCCCTTGTGAGAATTTGGAAACTATGTCCCCTCTAGGCCAGAGGGTTAGGAAAAGTTACCTCCTCCTAGTGGACACAGCCCTTTGGCCCCACACTCACACTCACTTTGCACAATACGGACTGCATACAGCAGCTTGGGTGACTAGAACATGGCAATGTTTCCACCAGCCGTGTGAGCTTCAGCTGACACTGGCAGCAAGGTGGTGAAGGGTCACGTGTATGGCAACCATGCCAGACTGTGTGTGGGGTTGAATCTTGGGTTTACCATTTGTTAACTGTGTCTTGGGAAAGTTATTTACATCTTCCATGTCTTGGTTTCCTTAACTGGGAAATGATTCTGCAATAACAGAATCTAACTCAGAGGGATTAAGTGACAAAATTCATGGAAAGGATGTACAACAGCACACACCACAAAGAAAGCTCTCAATAAATGTTGGCTGTCACTATTTAGAAACAGCAGAGTGTTAAGGTAACCTAGACCTTAACAAAAATAGAAAATAATTGGTATAGCCTCTAGGATTGCCAGCCTCACTTTACTGTACATTTTTCTTTAATCTCCCAAATTCATTCCATTGTTAAATTTAAAAAAAACTGAGGATGATAATAATCACAGACTTTTATTTTGCTTTTATCATGTCACACTCTGTATGAAATGCTTCACGTACATGATACTATTTAATCATCCCAACAACTTTCTGAAACAGGTTCTTTTATGAACCCTATTTTTTAGATGAATAGCTTGATGCTCCTAGAAGCTAAGCAACTTATCAAAGATCCAAAATCCAGCAAGTAGCTCAGCTGGCATTTTGGAACTCTCTGCATCTAAGACCCCCAATGTATTTCCACTATTGAATTCTGCTTAAATATGTATTTATATATTGCCCCTGTTTTTTTAATCACAATTTTCGCGGCCTAAAAATGTATACCTTCTCATATTTATGCTGACTCCTTTCTGGAAGAAGAGATCATGACATTTTGGCCTCCTGAAGCTGTACAAGTAGGTTGGTTCAACTGCTTATTTACAGGAGAGATGGAAATGATAAATTTGGAAATGAAAACTCAGATAGTATTAGTCAAAACTAAAGAGTAATTCATGGCCCCTCAATCTTGTCCTCTCAAAGGCCAGCAAGGCTGACGAAGATGGGGCTGAGCTCTGGGAGTCCCTAGATGGCCTTCTCAGCAAAGCATTACCAGTCATAACCCCTTTTGTCTAATTTTAAGTCTCATTCTGTCCTGGCTAACTTTTCAAATATTATTATTATTTTAATGTAGGCAGTTTTGCTAATGGGCTAACTTTTTCTCATTTCTTCCTAGACTATTGTTTCATTTGTCACCTTCTTATTTTATTTATTCAATTTTCTTCAAATTGCACCATTTCTTACTTGGCCTCGAGGAGCCCTGGCTATTAAAACTACACTAATAATTTTAATTGACTTAACACTATGTAAGAATAGCACATCTGCCAAAAAGTATGGGGCCTCAAATAGGTGCCACGGCAGAAAAGATGCATTAAACACAGCCCCTAAATTCAACAGGATGTTGTTGAAGGAAAGGCATCTCCTGAGGAAACCAGTGGGAACCCCATTAGAATTACAACTATGCTTCTATTTCAGGACATATTATCACAAAAAATGTAAGTTTCCAACAAATCACTGTAGTTCAAGTGCCATGAGGTATAATCATTAACTGTATAAAAGTTTTATCCATTTTCTAAACCTTAAGCATATTGAAATTTGATTTAAATCATTATTCTTAACACTCTCATTCAAAAATTCGGTAGAGCATAACATGTATCTATGCTTGTCCTCTGACTAACCGTGTTCTGACATCAGATCTAAAAAAATAGTTTTAAAAAAAGAAAAAGAAAAAGAAATAGTGGTAGGAGCATCTACTGTATTTCAGAAAAGTAGTTTACTCACAGACATTTGAGAAGTAGAAAAGACAGTTGCCTTTTAAATGATACTGAGTGGGTGTCACATCCTCAGCCTCAGTTTTTTCTTCTAAAAACATGAAAAAGCAAATGCCCAATTCACCTGGCTTTGTGAGTGGAAGGAGATGATGTAGGGGAGAGCAGTTTGACCGCCACAATGCAGAAAAACTCATGAGGAATTACATGGCCATGCTTTGAGGAAAACCTCTGTAATATGCTACGGTGTCAGCTGTCAGAAAGCACAGTCTAGCGGCGATCCTAGCCAGGAGGTCATGGCAGACATTTACTCTGCGTAAGGATCAAGCCAGAGGAAAGCACAGTCATAGTACATGTTGGAAACTTAGAGATTTGTAGGTCCAACACTCATATTTACAATGGAAAAGCTGAGAACCAAGGAATAGTAATTCTTACCCAACATCACCATCTAATTATAGGCAGTGACAACACTAGAACTCATGTCTCTCAGTGGCTATACATGTGGTTTCCCCTGAAAGAGTGTGAAGACCCCACTTCCTAGAACTACCCCTCAATTCCATCTTACTCCTATAAAAGGAATTGTACGTTCATGTTCAGTGTCATGTGAATTGTATGAATGCCATTGTGAGTATTTTATCCAAAATACTGGCTCAATTGTATATTAGCCTAGTAAATAACTTGTCCCTAATGAAAAGTTATCACGTGCTTCCCAGTAGATAACTGACATCACTAAATGCAATACTTCGGAATTTAGAGTTAGTTCTTTCTGTGGACCTGTGGTACTTTGAGCATAGCTCTGTTAGATCATACATAATCTCCACCACGATGGCCACTGACAGTTATACATTATTATTTCTCTAACAATATCCACAGTCTCTAATAAGTGCTAAATAAATGTTTGATGAATGGAAAACGAAAAAAATGAATGAATGAATGAATGGGTAGACTTAGAAGCTATAGCCTGTGGGGCTAGGGTGAGATACAGGTCTGGGGAAGGTAATTCAAACAGAGGTCTGGATCAGACTGTACTGCTGGCTAGGCTGGGCAGAGGCAGGGGGATTGGTAACATATGGCAAAGTGTTAAGATATGCTGGGGAGGATCACGGGCTGAAGCGTGATCACTGTAGGCACTGAGAAAGGTCTTTTACTGAAGATGGGTACAAGAGATTCCATTGTACTACTCAATTTACCTTTGATACACAAGCCTATGAAAGACACCCCCAAATCACAAAAAAGATATAATTTCATATATATATATATATGTATATATATATATATATATATATAAATGTATACATAAATATAAAAAGGAGGGAGATTTACAATTATAAAAACACATAGAAAGCCTTTTTTTGTCACACATAGCATTGAATTCTATAGAATATACCTGACGCCTATGTGATATTTCCTGTAATAAAACATACTTAAGAAGAAGTTTTGTTTTGCTTTTGGCAACTAGGCCTACAATTAAGAAGTTAGAGCTAGAACAGCAGGAAGTATTGAGTTTGGGGACTAAGTGTGTGCTACAGCAGCACCAGGGAGAGCTCCCAACAGCTGGTGGGCCTTCTCTAGAGGCTGCCCTTGGAGTCATGCAGGTATCTGGAGGAGCCGCTGAGCCTCCTCTGTTGACGTCTGTGCCTTTGAATACAGTCTCCATCAGTGCTAGGTCACACTCATTAGGTGTGCCATCCTTCTCCACTCTAGCACTTTTGTCTCACTGTCCTTGTTATTTACTGGCCTAATATGCAATCGAGCCAGCATTGTGGATAAAATACTCACTATGCCACTCATACCATTCACATGGCACTGCCCATGAATGCACAACTTTCCAAAGGAGTAAGATGGAATTGAGGGGTAGTACTAGGAAGTGGGAGTGGGGTCTTCACACTCTTCTTAGCAGTGAGAGTGACACTGTGGGAAAACCACATGCACAGCCTCTGAGAGACCTGGATTCTAGTATTGCCACCGTCTGAAATTAGATGGTGACGTTGAGGAAGTAATTACTATTCTCTGGTTCTCAGCTTTTCTATTGTAAATTTGGAAGCCGGACTTACAAATCTCTAAACTTTCCAATATGTTGTACAATTATGCTTTTCTTTGGTAACTGTGGGTAATGACATTCTTAGAGCTCTGTAAGGCTGGGGCTCAAGGTTGGGAGTTTGGTAACTTCTGAGTTGATTTTTTGCTTATTTCAGCAGGATCTTTTTAAAATTGTTATTAGATTCTTCTTCACTAGGACCCTTACTAGAGTCTTGAAAACTTTGCTCTTGATTAAAACCTTGCTAACAACTGGCAACTGTTACACAACTTTAGAAAATTTCATTCTGCCTCTGTGCTTTCCACCTCATCATTTTCAAAATTAGGTATCTGAAACTGATCATAAATTTCAAAGGCTTGCCTCTACTCTTCAACAGTTTACTATTCTTTGTACTGAGTACAAATTTAGTCTGAAAATCCTTTGAAATGTATTGTGGCAACTAGTAATATCTGGCATCTCTCACATAATTTCTGAGTTTCTCTTCAATGAGCATGTTAAAGCACTAAGTTCCAACTTCTGGCTTCTTACATATTTTAGACTAGCCTCTAGTATCAAAATCAGGCAACTGAAATTTGATAAATTTAGTTATAAGTTGATTATATTTTGGTGTCATAGATTCAAAAGTGAAACTATGCCATGCAGCCTCTTAAAATTATCTGTTCATTTATATATTCATTGAATGAAATGAATGAATACGGGGCCTCTGTACTATGCATTGTATCCTCTCAGGTCCTAGGTAAATAAGAAGCTGAATTAGACAAAGACCTTGCCACTTGAGAGCTTTCAGTCTGATGGGAAAGTAAGGGAAGATGTTTAAGTACTTAAAATAGGAGGCAGGATGTAATAAAAGAAGATTGAAGCACACAGATGAAATGTTTGAATGTTTAGGATAAACAAAAATATTTCTTATTGCTGTTAAATACTCACACATATAGTATATAAAATGAAGAAATATATTATGTTTGGAAGTTTAGGATAAAAGGAAATATTTATTACTGATGTTAAATATGTGTGTGTGTGTGAATTAAATGAGGAAATCTATTTAGAAGCTCTTTTTTGTCCAGCTGACCTAGGAACTAAGAATTGTCTTTCCCTATTATGCAAGAACAATTGATAGTCTACGCCAACCTGGCGATGTTCTGCTGACTTTCCTGTTGTTTCCCATAAATTCAAAGAGACAAAACTATGTCAATGACCTATTGTGCAAGGTTACTTGCTGCAGCTTGAATTTTATGGGACTTAGCATTAGATTACAGAGTAAGCTGTATAGTTGAGGAGCAGTTAAATGTGGTACATCTGTCTGGGCCTCTGATAGAGAAGCATGATGGAAGCACTGGGTATTTGGAGGGGAGGATTCTCCTGGAAATGAAAGGATTAGTGCCAGCTTCAGTCTGACCCTTCTGCACTGCACATTAAAATTCTACCACTGTGGTATTTTTAAAAGTTGACACTATGAGGAAACAAACATGCAAAGAAACAAACATTCAAAGAATTTAAATGTATCACTTCAAGTGCCACTTACATTTCCTAGGACATCTTGGAGCAGAATGCACAATTCCTCATTTCCCAAGCTACCACGAAGTCTTAATTTCTGCTTTTAATTAGTTTTGTTTTTCTTGCTATTAACTGAAATCACCCACCATCCCCCACTATCAATTTGACCCCACATTTTCAGACTTTGTAGAAAAATTTGTTCTACAGTTATTGACAGTCCACATTGTATGATATCTGAGAGTCCTTGCAAATGCAGCAGGTAGTGTGTCAGAGTTAAACCTGTCATTTTGGTTTGCACTGTCTTTCCCGTCTACAAAGCTTCAATTATGGGAGCATTTCAGAGGGGTGTGGTAACAGGGCAGTTAACAGAGTGCTGGACCGAGCTGAACTGAAGGTTGTTCAGGTGCAACTTTAAATTGCCCTTTATACGCCATGAACAAAATACTTAACTAGCTTGCTGGAACTGCTTTTATTTTCATTCCCTTCTTAAAAAGTAGAAAAGCACCAAATTAGCAATGGTGTTTATTTATAAACTTAATTTATTGAATGTAGCATCAATTTCTTCCCCTTTAAATTAAAAAAATTCTAGCCAATAACTTAGCTCCATATATTGGGAGGGGATAGCATATCCATTTTCTACGTGCCTATGAGAGATACCCCAATCACGAAAATGATATAATTTCATAAATGACTATGTACTCACATAAATATACAAAGGAGGGAAATTTGCAATTATAAAAAATACATAACATAAAGTCTTTTTTTGTCAGACTATCATGGAAGTCTATAGAAAATACCTGATGCCTACTTCCTGCACCTGCACCCCATAGACTGAAGAAGAAAAATGCAAATGAACAAGAGACTTGACTATGGCAGGGAAGTATAGGAAATGCTTGATTTCATGCCTTCCCTCTAAACTAATCTAAATGTTTGATTTATTTTCTTCATATATTAGAGAATGGTGACATTGCCGAAAAAAGCACATGTAATTGGGAGAGAATTAAAAAAAAAAACCAATGTGTGTAAAAGGAAGAGGCCAATGCATTCTTGGTCTCTTGACATTATCCGCCAACTGCTCAATTCCTTTTTGTTTTCTTCCTTTCTCTTTATATCAATTTAATTTTATCCAATTTAACAAGTACTGAGAGAGTATGCGCTACATGCCAGGCACTGGACTTGGCACTAAGGATTCTAGAAGTGCCTCCAAAAAAAACCCATAGCTATGCCAGGGGAATAGCACTTACTTACTGTTCTGGAGGTTACAACAAAAGACCTAATACAGAAAGCACTGGGAAATGGGAAGGAAAGACAACTGTTAGGGTAAGTCTTTCCAAATAAACAGATACATAAAATAATTGTTCAGGGATAGAAAGTACTTACCTATAGGAATAAAGGAGGAAACAGCATTCCAGAGAGGTGTAAAATAGAGAAAGAATCTCAGTTTCTAAAGGATATATAAATAGTCCAATGAGTCTACAATGTACATTTTAATATAACAAACTCCAAATGATGAGGAAGAGAAAGGGCATGAAATTCTGAAAATAAATATAAAAACTTAATTTTGAATTGACAGGTCTATTTTTAGATTTCTAAGTACTCTCCAAACATCCTTCCAAAAGGAACGTATTAGTATGCATTCCCACCAGCAGTGTAGAAGTGTTCCCTTTTCTCCACATCCATGCCATCATCTCTGGTTTTGGGATTTTGTCATGTGGGCTAATCCTACTGGAGTTAGGTGATATCTCAAAGTAGTTTTGATTTGCTTTTCTCTGATGATTAAGGATGGTGAGCATTTTTTCATGTGTCTGTAGGCCATTTGATCCTATAATTCCTTTACTAGGTATATACCCAGAAGACCAAAAATCACATTATAACAAAGACATCTGTACCAGAATGATTATTTCAGCCCAATTCATAATTGCTAAGTCATGGAAGAAGCCCAAGTGCCCATTGTCCCACGAATGGATTAATAAATTGTGGTACATGTATACCATGGAATACTATGCAGCCTTAAAGAAAGATGGAGACTTTACCTCTTTCATGTTTACATGGATGGAGCTGGAACATATCCTTCTTAGCAAAGTATCTCAAGAATGGAAGAAAAAGTATCCAATGTACTCAGCCCTAATATGAAGCTAATTTATAGCTTTCATATGAAGGCTAAAACCCAATAATAGCACAAGAATACAGGGAAAAGTCTCGGCGCCTGTGGCTCAACCGGCTAAGGCGCCAGCCACGTACACCTGAGCTGGCGGGTTCGAATCCAGCCTGGGCCCGCCAAACAACAATGACAGCTGCAACCAAAAAAATGGCCGGGTGTTGTGGTGAGCGCCTGTGGTCCTAGCTACTTGGGAGGCAGAGGCAGGAGACTCGCTTAAGTCCAGGAATTGGAGGCTGCTGTGAGCTGTGATGTCATAGCACTCTATCCAGGGTGACAGCTTGAGACTCTGTCTCAAAAAAAAAAAAAAAAAAAAAAAAAAAATACCGGGAAAAGGGAACGAGAGGGAAGGGGAGGGGGGACTATGGGTGGAAGGAGGGCAATTGGTGGGGTCACACCTACAGTGCATCTTAGCAGGGTACTGGTGAAACTTATTAAATGTAGAATATCAATGTCTTCATACAGTGATTAAGTAAATGCCATGAAGGCTATGTTTAACAGTTCGACCAAAATATTTCAGATTGTATATGAAGTCAGCACATTGTGCCCCATGATTGCACTAATGTACACAATTATGATTTAATAAAATTATAAAAAAAAAAAAGAAAGAGAACAAAGAAAATAAAAATTCCACTACTAATGGTCATACTTAATGGTAAAATATCAAAAAATTTTCCCCTAGAATTAAGAATAAACAAGTATGTCTTCTTTGTTCAATTTTATTCAACATTTGACTAAATACCCTAATGAGGGAATTAAGGGGAAAAGGTATAAGGTTTGCAAAGGAAAAAATAAAACCATCCCTTTTCCCAAAAGGAATGTATTCCCAGAAGACAGGACTTTTACAAAGAAAATTCTAAAGAATGTACAAGAAAAAAACTAGATATAATAAGTAAACTTAACAACGTTATGGGATTCCATAGAAAAATGAGTCGCTTTTTATATACACTAAGCAAATATGTAGGAAATGTGATATAAACGTAGAATTTTATT
>CAUYRH010026067.1:0-67323 GCA_963574655.1 Perodicticus potto
GGAGTCTCAATCTGTTTCCCAGGCTAGAGTGTGGTGGTGTCACAGCTCACAGGAACCTCAAACTCTTAGACTCAAGCTATCCTCTTGGCCTGAACCTCCTATGTAGTTGGGACTACAGGCGCCAACCACAACACCTGGCTATTTTTTGTTTCAGTTTGGCCGGGGACAGGTTCAAACTCACCACCCGCGGTATATAGGGCCAGTGCCCTACCCACTGAGCCACCGGTGCCGCCCATATTTTGGAATTTCTTAATAGCTACTTATTTTAAAAATTACAACTCACTCCTTGTAACTCTCAAAATAATATTCAATTTGAAACAAATACTTTGTTATAGAGCAGTAATTCATTCTCATTTAGTGCCTAATTTCAGAAATTATAGCTTCACACTTCTTACCATGAATTTAATATTATATTGTAGATCAACTTCCTAAATCTTTGCCCTGGTTGCTTATATTATCATAAATGCAGATTTCAATATTTATTTGAAAAATTTTCATTTAAATTAGGTTGACTTTCATAAGTATTAAAATTTGAAGGTCTGAAATCATCAATAGTTATATTATAGAAATTAATCCTTCCATACTGAGAAAAATTTAAAAACCAAGAAAGCAAACAAACGTAAAAATATTGTTATTTATATGATAATAATATAAAGGAAAATGTAATGAGAAGTCACTTAAAACAATGACTGTGTCTATGGTGTATAAGGACCAAAAATTATTATATTAAAGTCTGAGGCTCCCATTTTAATTATGTTGTAGAGGAGAATGTGAATTGAATCTTATTGACTGGAATTTTCTAAGTCAAGTGTCATCTATATTGACAAAAGCATCTCTTTTTAAAAACTTGTTTAAATAAGAGAAATATAGTTTTGGGGGCAAAAATGTAGGATTTATATACTATTCCATCCAAATCTACCTTTTTTGAGGTTTACTTAGAGAAGCCCAAGCCAAGAAGAAAAGAGAAGAAAGAGAAGAGAAGCCAAAGCCAAGAAGAGAGAAGAAAACATGGTTAATATTTTCCTTTACCCATTCTACATTCCTTCTTTTATGTACTCTCACACTAGCAAACTTCATACTGAACAACAGGTCTTAGGTGTGGGTGAAGAGGAGATGGACTGGATGCCAAATCTATTATGGTTCCTCTGGCCATCAGCACTCCCTGAATGATACAGTTATTAGTCATAAAAGATCACACCTCTTTCTTCTCCCTTCCACATTGTCTTTTTCTTTATACTTCCTACACACTCACCCACACATCCACCTACGTATGGGAAAAGGGCACAGAGAGTTAGGGTGATTATGTAAATAAATCAGCATGAACCACAACTAACATATCCAATTTTAGTTGGAAAGTTAAAAGAAAATAGTAATCTAATTCATTACCTAAATTTTCTGTCAGAATTTAAAATTGTGTTGTTATGACAGTGGTGGAATAAACTCATGATTAAGAAATTGAGTCTCAATGTCATTTTACAATGACTGAATAAGAATTATGATCAGGCTAAGCAGAGCAAGATGGCCAAATAGAACTCTCCAGTGATTATGACCCCTCTAAAAATACCAAATTTAATGACCCTCCATGTAAGAAAGTACTTGTATAACAGCCAAAAAATCATTGCTCTCAAAAAGAATAAGTACAAACAAGTTATACTGTGAAGAGTGGAATAAATACCTAACTCTTTAATGCCCAGACATCAAAGAATGTCCTCAAGCATCAAGAATATCCAAGAAAGCATAACCTCACCAAAATGACTAAATAAGGAACCAGTCCCAATGTTAGAATGATGGAGATATGTGACTTCTTGGACAGAAAATTTAAAATACCTGCTTTGGAGATGTCAACAAACTTTGAGATAACATAAAGAATTCATAATTCTATCAAATAAAATTAAAATAATAAAAAAACAAAAATCCTGAAGCTGAAAACTTTAATTGACTATCTAAAAGTTGCATCAGTATTTCAACAGAAGAATAAATCAAGCAGAAAAAATATAATAAGTAATGAACTCAAAGACAGTCTATTTAAAAATACATAGAAGGAAAAATGGTCTAAAGAATAAAAAAAATGAAGTAAGCCTATAAGATCTAGAAAACATCCTCAAAAAGGCAAATCTAAGGATGATTGGGCTAAAGAGGTTGTAGAAAAAGTGAATACAGCAGAAAATTTATTCAAAGAAATAATATCAAGCTATACTACAAGGCTATAGTGACCAACACAGCATGGTACTGGCACAAGAACAGAGACATAGACCAATAGATCTAAACAGAAAACCTTGATATAAAACCACCCTGATGGGGCGGAGCAAGATGGTGGACTAGAGATAGCTATTTTGTGGCTGCATGTGCTTAGATTGGGGAAAAAAGATTCCAGGCTCTGGCTTGTGGGTTCTGCCCAGAAACACCTCTTTGGGGCACAGGAAGGCAGTTGGAGACTTCAGAATCCCAAGACAAGGACAGAGCAGTGGGGAAGCAGCACAAGGGCAAGTACTTGCATGCCAACAGAGGACAGCCAGTGCAGTGGTAGCAGAGATTGACAGACAGAGAAGATCTGCCCTATAGGTTTCTTTTTTTGAAGCTGGGCACTTGATTGAGTTACTTGATCATGAGGTAGTTACTGCAGAGGATTGAGACAGTGAGCAAGTGATTTCAAACAGCACCCAGGAGCCAGAACTAAGTCACTGGCCAAAGTAGAGTTTTCATTGTTCAGCTACAACAGTGGTTCATAACCTAATGAGTTGTGACCCCTTTGGTGGTTGAACAACTCTTTCACAGGGTTTGCCTAAATACATCCTGCATATCAGATATTTATACTACAACTCATAACAGTAGCAAAATTACAGTTATGAAGTAGGAATGAAGTTGGGATTTGTGGGTGTGGGTCAAAGTACCCTGCTATGCACTACTATTACACCTGTATCTCTCTTTCTGTTCTTCTCTTTTTTTTTTGTAAATCTTCTCTTTTACTTCCCCCTTTCCTTTTTCTTTTCTCTTTTTAATCTTTTATCCCTTCTTGCTCTTCACTCTACTCTTCCTTTTGGTATACCAAAAGGACACTTCAACATCTTAGGTCAGAGGCATGGTAACTTAAAGAGGAGGAAGAGGAAGCAAAAGGAAAAAGTAGGGCAAGGAAACAGACAAAAAGAAAACAATCATGAATAAGAAACAGCAGAAAAATCATGGCAACATGAAAAAACAAGACAGAGCAACCCTCTCCCCCCGCCAAAGTATCATGAGGTAGCTAATGCAAAGGATTTCACCTATAAAGAAATGTTATAAATGACAGAAAGGGAACTTAAAATATGGATGGTAAAATCACTGAAGGAAATTGCTAAGTGGAAAATAACCAAAAGGAAATCCAAAAACAGAATCAAATAAGAGATGAATGATTTGAAGAATAAAGAAAGTATATAGCAGAGCTTAAGGAATTGAAGCAGTCAATCAGGGAACTTAAGGATGCTGTAGAAAGTATCAATAACAAATTAGACCATGAAGAAGAAAGAATCTCAGAGGTAAAGGATAAAGCTCTTAAGCTGACACAGGCAGTTAAAGAAACAGAAAAACAGAGACAGAAAGCAGAATGCTCACTGAGAGAATTATGGCAATTCATGAAGCCTTTAAACATACAATTTATAGGTATCCCAGACAGAGAAGGAGAATGTCTCAAAGGAATGGAAGCCCTAATAGAGGATATCATAAATTAAAATTTCCTAAGTATCACAAAAGATTCTACTCTTTTCAGAGAGATATTGAACCCCAGGTAATCTCAAATCAAACACACCTTCTCCAAGACACATTGTCATGAACCTGTCCAAAGTCAAGATGAAAGAGAAGATTCTGAAAGCAGCCAAGAGTAAGTGCCAATTGACCTACAGGGGCAAATCCATCAGGGTGACCTTGGACTTTTCAAATGATACTTTTCAAGCCAGAATAGAATGGTCATCTAACTTAACCTACTTAAACAGAACTATTTTTACCCAGAATTCTATATCCTGCTAAGCTAAGCTTTAAAATTGATGGAGAAATCAAATCTTTTATTGATATGCAAACATTGAGGAAGTTTGCCACAACAAGACCATCTCTACAGGAAAGACTTAGACCTATACTACATACCGACCATCACAATGGACCACCAGCAAACTAAACACCCAGAAACTAAAAGACAAAAGCTAGCTTCCACAATGATACAAAAGATAAAACTAAGCATTAAATATTCACAAAATAGAATGAATAGAATGCCACCACATTTATCAAACCTCCCAATAAATGTTAATGCTTAAAGTCCCCACTAAAGAAGCATAGGCTGGCTGATTGCATAAACAAGCACATACCATCCATCCATATGCTGGCTGCAGGAAACACACCTAGCCTCAAAGGACAAAGTAAGACTCAGGGTTAAGGGATGGAAAACAATATTTCAAGCAAATAGAAATCAGAAGAAAGGAGGGGGTGCAATCTTATTTTCAGATATAAGTGGATTTAAAGCAACTAAAGTCAAAAAAGACAAAAATGGGTACTCGTATTGGTCAAGGAAACAATACAACAAGAAGATATTTTAACTCTAAATGTTATTTACCCAACTTAAATGCTTCCAGATTTATGAAACAGATCTTAATTAGTCCAAGCAAAATGACTTCCTATGACAACATAATAGTAGGGAACTTTAACACTCCTCTTACAGAGCTGGAAAAATCCTCTAAACAGAAACTAAACAGAGACAGAAGAGACTCAAACCCGAACCTAGAACAATTGTGCTTAACAGACATATACAGAACACTCTATCCCAAAACTAAGGAATATATACTCTTCTTGTCAGCCCATGGAACATCCTCCAAAATAGATCATATCTCAGGACATAAATGAAACCTTAACAAAATCAACAGAATTGAAATTATACTTTGTATCTTCTCAGACCACAAGGCAATAAAAGTGGAACTCAACTCCAAAAAAATTTTCATCCCCTAACAAAGGCATGGAAACAACCTTATGCTAAATGACTGTTGGATCAAGAAAGAGACAAAAGAGGAAAGCGTTAACTTCCTTGAGCATAACAACAATGAAGACACAAGCTACAGAATTCCGTGGGACTCTGGAAAAGCAGTCTTCCTAAGAGGGAAATTTATTGCATTAGATGCCCACATCTGAAAAAACAGAAAGAGAGGACATCAACAATCTAATGCATCATCTTAAAGAAATGGAAAAGGAAGAGTAATCCAACCCCAAACCTAACAGAAGAAAAGGTATAACCAAAATTAAATAAAAAATTAATGAAATTGAAAATAAAAGAATCACTTAAAAAATTAATGAAACAAAAACTTGGTTCTTCTAACAGGTAAATGAAATTGATAAAGCATTGGCCAGATTAACTAAAATAGAAAAGTAAAATCTTTAATAATCTCAATCAGAAACAAAAAGGGGGAAATAACAACAGATACCACAGATAGAAGAGATTATTTCTGACTACTACCAAAAATTCTATGCCCAGAAATCTAACAATGTGGAGGAAATGGATCAACATCTGGAACCACACCATCTTCCTAGACTTAACCAGGAAGAAATAGATGTCTTGAATAGGCCAGTATCAAGCACCAAGCTGGCAGAAAGAATAAAAAAGCTTCCATCAGGAAAAAACCCCTAGACCAGATAGCCTCACATCAAAATTCTATCACACCTCAGAGACGAGCTTGTATCCACCTTGCAGAGTCTATTCCAAAACATTGAGAAGGGAGGAACCTTTCTCAACATATTCTATGAAGCAAACATCAGCTTGATTCCAAAACCAGGAAAGGACCCACATAAAAAGGACTACAGGGGCAGTGCTTGTGGCTCAGTGAGTAGGGCGCCAGCCCCATATACTGAGGGTGGTGGGTTCAAATCCAGCCTGGGCCAAACTGCAACAAAAAATAGCTGGGCATTGCGGCGGGTGCCTGTATTCCCAGCTACTCGGGAGGCTGAGGCAAGAGAGTCACTTAAGCCCAGGAGTTGGAGGTTGCTGTGAGCTATGTGATGCCATGGCACTCTACCAAGGGTGATAAAGTGACACTCTGCTTCCATAAAAATAAATAAATAAATAAATAAACAAACAAACAAACAAATAAATAGATAAATATTTTAAAAAGGACTACAGACCAATTTCATTAGTGGATATCAATACAGAAATACTCAATAAAATCTTAGCTAATAGATTGTGGCTGCACATTAAAAAAATTTTATATCACAATCAAGTAGGCTTCATCCAAAGGATGGAAGGCTGGTTTAACATACACAAATCCATAAATGTAATACACCATATCAACAGAAGCAAAAAAAAAAAAATGATATGATCCTCTCAACAGATTCAAAACAAGCATTTGTCAAAATTCAGCATCCTTTTCTAACAAGAACATATAAGAAAACATGCACAGGTGTTACATTTCTTAAGCTGATTGAAGCCTTTTATGGCAAACCCACAGCCAACATCATACTGAATGGAGTAAAACTGAAAGCTTTTACTTTTAGAACTGGAACCAGACAAGGAAGTCTACTATCACCACTATTATTTGACATTGTGCTGGAAGTTCTAGCCAATGCAATCAGACAAGAGAAGGAAATAAAGGGCATCCAAATGGGGGCAGAGGAGGTTAAACTCTCACTCTTTGCTGATGATATGATCTTATAATTAGAAAGCCCCAGAGACTCAACCACTAATCTCCTAGAAGTGATCAGGAAATGCAGTAATGTCTCAGGGTATAAAATCAATGTCCATAAACCAGTAGCCTTTGTATATGCAAACCTGCTATAAAATGAAATTGAGGGCAGAGATTTATTACGGCATATCAAATGGCTTCTAGAGACAGAGAACTGCCAACTCTTCTGTGATGGAAGCCTCTGGATTCTGAGCCATCAGCACCCATATTGGAAAAGCACTCTAGGGAGGAAGCCTCCAGAGCAGTGTTGCTGTCCCTAGGTCCAGTCCAGCCCTGTGCATGGACCCCATCTGCAGAATGGATACCCATGTCCTTCTTACTCACACCCAGGTGCTCATCACTAGACATTGAGCTGCTACAGAAAATTCACTCAGCACTGTCACACTGGCAGCAGAAGTGAAACTTTCCTCTCACCTCTGCCATGCATCTTGTTTATCGAATCTGAATGTTCTGGAGCCCTCTCTATAAAGGATTCTGCAATTTCTAGCTTTTAACTTTTCAGCAACTGCAATAAAGAGCAGTAGCTCAAAGGAGAGTGGGTAAGGTAACCACCATATCCATGAAAAATATTTAAAGAGAATATTAAGGAAAAGTAATAGAATCAATAACATTTAGGTAGCATAATAGAAAATAAGGAACAGATAATATATAAATATAATAATTTCATATTTGCTTACAATAGATAATAGCTAACAGGTAATAGACATCTAACATAATGTTTTTTCAACCATAAAATAAAAGAATGCATACCAAACGCAGTATATAGAGGGATGGGCCCCATCCACGGCCTGTGGCACATCTATAATCTACCATATAATGTGCTGTGAAACATCAATTGAGAGGCTCCCTTCTAAAGGATAAGAGAAGTGATAATGAAGCACTCTTTGTCAAAGTTTACCAAAATTATAAATTAAAATGCCCTAAGTATTTATTGTACATGTGTACTTGCACATGTGTAAAATGACAAATTTATATAGATAATCATTAAAACATTATTTGTAATGGCAAAAGTGTGGCACAAATTTATATGCTCAACAATTGGGCAGTGGTACAGTAAGCTATGTTATATATGGGAATAATATACAGTAGTTAAAAGTATGAAAAAGCTTTGTGTGTACACATACGGAATGTTCTCTGAGTAAAAGCATAAGTAAAAGACATACCATGGCCTATATTTATTTGAATGCTGACAACCTCCCATCTGCTTCGCCATGTTCATTCTTCGCCCTTCTCTGTCCTACTGTCCTTTCTAAGCCGTTGACTTGAATGGGCTACATCAGGAGACTCTCTTGCTCTCTGCCTTCCCGTTGGCCTGCATAAACAGGGTGCACCGAGAAGAGATTGGAGGGAGGGAGAAGAGGGATTACAGGGAATAATACCACTGGACCTACCTCCTTCCCATGAGTCAGAATGAGTTGATTATGAGGAATTTATGGAATCTTTTCCAGTTTGCAGATTTAAGCCAGCACCTAGATAAGAAACCTTTTGATTGGAGGCCCAGTTGAGGCAGAACCCTAGATATGTTGAGTCTTCTCCCAAGCCTTCTCCAGAGGGATTCTGGCCATTTATCAGGATGACTCTCCTAGGAAAAGGGAAATAACCACATTTTCTAGGGTGTTATTATTACTGGATTTAAATTGTTGCTGATACTCAGAGATGAGAAAGATCCCTGTAGTGGACTGTTCAAAATGGGAGCTTATGGAGGTTGAGTGATAGATAAAGTGTTGACTCGCATCCATTTCAGATAGGGTTTGGTGGAACTGTGGGCCTCTTCTGTGGTTATTTCTGAATCCCTGACTGTATTGTAGTCATAGACATGCTGAGTAACTGGCTACGTGTTCAGGTGGGTTTCCTGACCTAAGAAGTGAAGGATAAGTGAAGGCCCAATCTGAAGCTGTCTTCTGCTATGACTCAACTGTGTCCCCCAAAAGATCATGTGCTGGAAACTTGGTCTCCAGTACATCAATATTAAGATGTGGGAACTTTAAAGAGATGAGGACTCTGTCCTCCTGACTGGGTTAATCCATTAATGGATTAGTAGATCTACGGGCTGATGGATTATTATAGGGGTGAGTTATTAGTGGGTCTGTTAAAAGAAAAAAAAGTTTTGGTTCCATCTCGTATGAACCCAGCCATGTGATACCCTGTGCTGCTTCAGATTCTGCAAATAGTCCCCACCAGCCAAAAGGCCCTAACCTTGGATGTGGTCCTTGACCTTGGACTTTCTAGGATCCAGAAATGTGTGTGTTCAACCATTTTTGCATCTTTGGGATGAATCCCACTTGGTGATGATGAATGGTCTTTTTAATGAGTTGTTGAATTCTCTTTACTTTTTGACGTCTATAGAAGATTTTAACGTCTATATTCATCAGGGATATTAGCCTGTAGTTTTTTATTGCTGTTGTGTCTTTGTCTGGTTTTGGTATCAGGGTGTTGCTAGATTCATAGAATGAGTTTGAAAGTATTCCTTCCTCATTCGTTTTTGGAAGAGTTTGAATAGAATTGTTGTTAACTTCATTTTAAGAGTTTGGTAGAATTAGGACCTGGACTATCAGGTCCTTGGATTTTCTTTGATTGAAAACATTTTATAGCTACTTTGATCTTGTTATTCATTATTGATCTGTTCAAGCTTTCTATTTCTTCATGATTCAATCCTGGTAAGTGGTATATGTCTTGGTAAGTGGCATAAGAGTAAACTTGAGGAATAAGGGTGGGTATTCCTTATATCTATATCTCAGTGCTCCTAAAAAATTTTATAGAGCCACACACTACCAACTTGTTTTAAGTTCCCAGGTGCTGTAGTAGCTATAAAGTTTTTTTTTTAATGAAGAAAGCAATGACCTCATGTACCTACATTTTAGTTGGTGAAACAGCAATTAAACAAATGTATAAAATAATGTCAAGTAAAGCAATGAAGAAAAATAAAACACTTCAGTAGAGACTTATCAGAGGGGCTATTTCAGATGGGCGGATCAGACAAGACCTTTCTGAGGGTGTTTGAGTTGACTAGAGGTCTTAATAAAGTGAAATGTGGCTGTGGAGAAGATCTGAGTGAGAAGTAACCAGGCAGAGGGAAGAGTGATTAAAAATTAAAAGTTTAGTGAGCTGTTATAAGATGGAAAGAGGCATGAGGTGAGGTTGGAGTGGCTCTAGATCATGCAGAACTTTGGAAGCTATGCTCTGGATTGGAGAAGGAACACTCAGTAGTTGGCTAGGGAACTAGAGAATGGCACTGTGGCCTGATTTATATGGACAAAACTTAACCTGGATGCTGCCTCGAGAACTGACTATAAGAAGCAAGCACGGAGATCCATGGGTTGGCTTCTATAATTGTCTTGCTGTGAGCTGGTGTCAGCTTAGAGCCAGCAGTTCTCAACCTGTGGGTTGCAATGCACAGGAACTGTATTAAAGGGTCGTGGCTTTAGGAAGGTTGAGAAACACTGGCTTAGACTAATGTGGAAACAGGGAAAGTAGATAGCAATCTTTGGATTTGGAGAAATATTGTGAAGGTTGGGTTGATAAACCAGTAAGTGAATTAGAGCATATGTGGGCTTGGATGTAAAAAGTGAGGATGCTACCTATGCTGCAACCTCAATGGCACATCATTACCTTTCCCTGAATCAGGGAAAATGGGCAAGAAGCAGGTTTGTAGGTGGGTGAAAAGAAAGGATTTTGTTCTGGATTCTTTAAGTATGAGATGGCTATTGCTCAAGTAGAGAATGTAGAATTGGCAATTGGGTATGACATCCTGGCTCAGTACTCAAGGACAAGCCTGGCATAAAAGTATATTTCTGGAGAACATTAGTGTATAGATATAGTTTTTAAGCCATGAAGCTCAAGCCTCCTGCTATGAAATATAGCATTCTCCTCCTCTCTCTCAAGCCTCCTGCTATGCCCAACCTTTCTTCTTCAATTCATGTTTCATATACCAAATGTTTCATCTATTTTTGTTTCCTTATCTCCTGCCAACCCATGTCCTGAGGGCTTGTCTGCTATTCCCAGATCACTTTTGAAAGCGTTTTCCTAAATAGAGGCAGTTCTTCTCTTCTAAACATTCTGTTTCTAGTTGTTAAGGGTGATTCCTGCACTGGGGTATCTGAGAGGGCTGTTGGAGGTTCACGTTTGACTTTAAGTACTTTTGTAATGTAGCTATAAGAGTGAAGCTGAAAGGAATTACTAACTGTGATATATTGAGAAGTTGTGAAGTTAGAATGTTGGTTAAGCATTCTTGTGGGTGTAAAACCAATCAGCCTGAGCCATAAAAGGACAGGAACTTCAGAAAGGATCAAAGGTGATGAAAAATTTGACTTGTGGCCCAAACTGCTCTGAGGATGTTATGAACTGAATTGTGTCCCCTTCAAACTCATATGTTGAACCCCTAACCCCACAGAATGTGATTGTACTTTAGAAAGGGGTCTTTAATAAGGTAAATAAGTTAATATGAGGCCACTAGGGAAAACCCTAATCCAATCTGCATTATATCTCTTTGAGAAGAAAAGATTAGGAATTACAGAGAGCCCTAGACCTGTGTGCTTGCACTGAGGTGACCATGGGGACACACAGCAAGGTGACAGTCATCTGTAAGCCAGATGAGATGGCTACTCTTCAAGTATAGAATATTGAATTGGCAGTTGGGCATGACATCCAACCTTGGTACTCAAGGACAAGCCTGAAAATAAAAATATATTCTTGGAGAATGTTAGTTTATAGATACATCACACTAATGAAATGTCTAATGGAGCTACACACATTTGAGACCTAAGAAGAAACCAACCCTGTCAGCACCTTGATCTTGGACTTCTGGGCTCCATAATTGTGAGCAATAACTTTTTGCTGTGTTAGCCACCCAGTCCATAGTATTTTGTTATGGCAGCCCAAATAGAGGTTGGACAAGGAACTGTACAACATGGGGCAGGAGAATTCATTCATGGGAAGGACACTGATTCTTAACCTTCCTCTGTTAATGACATGTTTTCCAGTGTTAAAGATTTTGGTGGCAGTATTGAAGGATGAAGAAAGTGAACACCAGTTTAATAAAGAAAAATAAATTCTAGAAAACTAGAAAAAAATCATTTCTACTCCATTTTGTTCTTCAGATTCCTATATTTCTGTTATAGTAGAATTGCTGACAGCCCTAACTGAACCCTAACTCAGGTATGACCAGTTTTCTCATGTATCTTATAACTAGTTTTATCCTACTCTGAAATGTCCTTGTTTTTAGCAAAAAATAAATTGCGCACATTGACCAAAATGTGGAAGCTGATCTCTGAAGGCTTCAGGGTTCACCAACACCCTATGGCATATTAACTGTAAGCCACTATTGTTGAAAAGATGAGACAAAGTTGATGGACTCCAAAATGGGCTGTGCTTGAAATCCTCAGTTAAGGAGTTTCGTACAGATAGAAATGAAGAGTTGCTGTTAATTGTAATAAATGGCATTTCTATATTGGTCTTTTTGCAAATTCCAAACAATAACCACCCACAATTTATCACATTTGCATAACAGCATTGTGCTCTCACATTCAAAGGTACCTGATTACACCTGTGTTACTTCTGTAATTTGCTCTTGGTCAGTTGAACACCTTCACTGTACGAGCAATGGGCTGGGCAGGTGAGCTAAGCACCAACTGTGCACTTACAAGCATGTTCTTATTGTCTACTAGACCAGATGGCCATCTAGGGATGGCAACACAGCCTTCACTTCTGCAGGCTAGCAGTGCCCCAACTGAAGTCAGTGATGGAGAAAGGCACAGGGAGTCACCGCTTCCCTGGGTATGTCAATGAGGAGATGCTACCTGATAATAGCCAAGATGAGCTATCATTGCCAAGTGACTGCACGAAGGAAGCACTGAACTGCAAAGGGCTTTTATTCAAAGTTTTACAATGAGTGTAAGGAGGAGCCAAAGAGGGAGGATGTTTTTTCTGAAATGCTTTGGGTGATATAGTATCATATATTTTTTAAAAATTCTTCAAAAATTAAATTATGATAAAATATACTTAAGGAGCTTGCATAACTAATTTTCGTAGGTTCCCCTATATTATGTATCATTATTATTTAAGATAAAGTACTATTTAAAGAAAAATATTAAGCTCAATATAGAGACTTTTTATTTACTCTAGGCAAAATTTCCAGGGTCCCTTATGAGTGTGTAATTCAGAATTTGTTCGTCTTACAGCACTCTTGGCTCTCTCTGACGTATTGAAGGAGCTCGTCTGTATTAACAGTTGTAGCATGGATTGGTGCTGATTTCATTAAAGTTGGTCATGTCAAAATATACACCTTTACCTTTACTTAATTAGTTAATTGATGGCTCTAGATAGGTGCAGCCAACCTGTGCACCTATTGTGCTTATGACTATTCAAGTTTATTCATCCTTTCCTCCAGCACAAAGGAATTCCCAGTTGAATATATCCTAAACACAGTGGCCTTCTGAATAATCAATTTTCCAGTAATTTTTGTCCAACACATTGAATGTAGGGGCAGGAAAAAAGCACATAAGTCATCTCATTGGTAGTGGGCATCCACTGCAATCCGTACTTGATATGACAGAGGAGATTAATTACTAACACCTGATTGTCTTCAAGTGCTGGATCAAAGACTATGAATTGTCAATGCAAGAAAACACACATGTGCTTTTTACTCACATGTAATTACATTATTTCCCAGCAGACACCATCCTCACACACCTTCCTCTGTCCCACAGCTGCTCTCTTCCATATTTTTGGGGTATTGTTTGTTCTTAAATCATCTACAGCTCTGAGTTCAGCCTACCTGTCAATACCTAAGGAGCTTTGATCCCTCTCTGACCTCAGAGAGTACTTTCTTTCATCTGGCTTGTAGTTTATTTCCAGCAAGACCCCAACTCATTCACCTCAATGTGTGCACTAAATCTATGGCTTGTGTCCTGTGCCAATTCCCTCCTTGCTAAACTCCTTAAAAAGAGATGTCATTAATTCACTTAAGAATTTTTTAAGTATTCTTTCCTCAAGATATTTTACTTCCACCTCTCAGAAATTGTAATTCACATTTATAAGTCAGTGATGACACAGTGTAGAAAAGTGACTTCTAGAATGGTGTAATGCCAACCACCTGCAGAGCCCTGCCCAATTGCCCAATACCCCAGTTCCTCCACAGCTGTTTTAGAGACACATAGAAAAACAGTAAAAGCATAAGGAAGGAAGAAAAAAATTATGACATTGCTATGCAGTGATAACCACATAGCTAAGGAATTGTTTTGTTCAACTGATGGAAACCCATCAACGTACCTAAAGTAAGAAGAACTTTATCAAAAAAAAAAAAAAATAAACAGTTTCACCAAGGATTTCAAAAAAATAGGAATAAAAGCAAGAAAGTCAGTATTGTCTCTGAGATGACTTTTTCTGTTACAATCAATAGTTATAAATTCTTATTAAGTTTATTAATTATCTCACTCTTGTTGTTTTTTATTTGTTCTTTTGCGAAAGCCTTGGAAAAGAACAGAAATTCCTACTCATTTAAAACTGAGCAGCTGATAGACATCTAGACAGAGAATGTTCCATCACTGGAATCAGACCGATGACTGGGTGTCCACTCACTGTTTATTACTGGAACCCCTTCAGACCCATTCAGGTCTCTGCATTTCTCACTTGGAGATTTCCTCTCTATTGAGTCCAACATTACTTCCTCCTCGTAACAGCCCCACTATGCTTCCTCTTCATGGGTCTCATCTTTTGATGTATCTATTATGCATGTATTATGCATCTATTGTGCATGTCTTATATGCTCCATGTGGGGCACTGTGCCTGCCTTACCTCATCTGGAAAACCACAGGTGTTCTCCATCTCCCCATCTTCTACTTGGGGCTCTCCTGTGCATATGGCACCCAGAGAGTTGACTATGCTTTTGTGGTCTTTATTCATATACTTTTGAAATTTTAAAATTAACCAATTGAGGACATACCCACTTTGGCAGTAATCTAAAATGTGTGATAAATTATGTGCTCTTGATTTTTGACACATTTCAACAGATGTTCATGTTATTTCAAATAATAACAATAAAATATAATGAGGTAGCCCTAGTAAAATAGGGTCCACGTACTTTAATATTTTACATTCTAATTAATCAATGTCACCTTCTATTAGTGGCAGCATGTCACATAAAGTGAGGTTTGGGGAAGAAGCCTGCTTGGAGCAAACAGATTGGACTGTCCCAGTCTCAGTTATTCCTAAAGTGAAAGAATAATCTTTATGTGTTCCTGCATGGTCCTCTCCTTTAAAATATTTGCTATGAGGCACCTGTAGCTCAGTCAGAAGGGCAGTAGCCACATGCACCAGGGCTGGTGGGTTTGAACCCAGCCCTGGGCTTCTAAAAACAAAAAAATAGTCGGGCATAGTAGGTCCCAGCTACTTGGGAGACTGAGGCAAGAGAATCACTTAAGCCCAAGAATTTTAGGTTGCTGTGAGCTGTGATGCCACAGCACTCTACTGAGGGCAAGAAAGTAAGACTCCTTCTCAAAAAAAAAAAAAAAAAATTCTAACCAATAAACCCAGTTCTTTCCAGCAATTTCCTAAGCACAAACAACTTTTGTTCACCTACATAAAATACTATGTTTTTTGTTGGGGGGGGGCAGGAGAAAACCCCAAAGCTACACCAGTAGTTTCAAAAGCACCAATTGCAATGTTCCCTCAAATTACCTTGTCCAGCTTTTAGACTAATATGCCTTCAAAACAACAGAAGTTAAATAATTAGAATGCTTTGAAATGGAAGCAATGATACAATTCCTTGCCTCTTTGTATTTGATGAATGTGTATAGTATCCTACTGCAAAACTCAAGACAAATGCTTGCAATAAGATATTTTGTTTGCCATATTCAGAGCAGCCAGCTAAAGGTAAATAGTCATCAAGCTTGGCTTGAACTTTCACTGTCATTTAAGGGACTAAGGATGCCTTTTCCAAAAAGCTCACGAAGCCCATCTTGCCTGGTGTAGAGCAAGAAGTGCTTAGTGCAAGTGGATTTATCATTTAGCACATATGTCAGCTTGGGCATGCTGTTTAACCCCATTGAATAACTTCTCTATCTGTGACATAGTGGTGAAAATACCGACTTTTTAGGCTTGTGTGATCATGTTAAGGAAGCTATAAATAATTCAGTATTACTAGATCATGGAGTGGATTTAGGAGAGTGGAGAGTAAAGGGGCCAGAAGACAAGGCAAAGTCCAAATGACAAAAGGCACAGAAACCCATCATAGGGAGCTACAGCTTTATCATGAAGGATTTGCATTAGTCAGAAAGTTGTGATTGAATTGCACATTTTAAAATTTCATTCCTTATATCAGTTAACCTTTTAAGTTCCTTATTAAGTTTCTAAGCAAACAGCGTCTTCATGTATCCTCAGGGAAACTCATCCCTTGTCTTAATTACAGCACACCACCTCTAGCCAAGGCACTGTTCAGTAACATTGCAACCAAGGACATAGACCACGTGGAAGCAAAAAGTCAAAAATAAGAATAGTAACACAGACTTGGTAATGCCTAAAATATATGTGGTCAAATTCATCACACGCCTTAACAGAAGAAGTCAAAAATTCACATTTTGCAGTTTAGTTCTGCATGCACCATGTGATAGTCACTATTCACACATGACTGTGGAGGGCTTAAAATATGGCTAATCCACAGTGAGATGTGCTATAAGTGTAAAATACACCACAGATTTCACAACTGAGTATAAAAAATGCAAAATGTATTATAAAGAATGTTGTATTGATTATAAGTTACACGAGACTATTTTGGAATATTATATTAAATAAAATGTGTGGTTAAAGTTAATGCCACCCGTTTATTTTGCCTACTAAAAATGTAAAATGGTGTATGTGGCTCACATTCCATCATTGATCATTCTGAATAATACTTGCAACAGAGGTAATATCTCAGTACCATGACTTTATTCTCTGGTACTTTCTGAAGAATGATTAAAACTACTTGAAAGCAGAGGTTACATTTATTTTTACAATTCCTGGAGCAAGGGCTATATATATATCGAGGGCCATGCAGGTAAGTATCTTTCTGTGTTTGTGTTCTAAGGAAATAGACACTTAGAAAACTACAGTGAAGACTAATGACATCCTTGCAAAGCTTGAGCCCTAAGATGACCTTTGTAGTTTGCCGTGGTCAGGGTCTCTGTGCTCCAATGTTGTTCCCAAAAAACTGTCTTCAAATAGCATAAGTGAGTAAAATAACAATGCAAATAGATGGGAATAGAGGGCCTGAGAAAAGTCAACCTGCACGTCAGAGAGGCTATAAATGGAGACATGTGCTATTGCCATCAAGGAAAGCATTAAATTGTTTGCATTCTCTTATTTTTTATGTTTGTGTGTCTCCTTATAAATTTTTGGAAGAAAGGAACTTATCTTTGAAAAGGACTGGTCAAATTCCTGCCTGTATGAAATAACATGCTAGATTTAGACCACTACGATCTGGTCTCGCATGGTATTTCATACAGGCAGGAATTTGATAAACCTTTTTCAAAGGTAAAACTCTCACCATGCTCTGATTTGCTCTTTTACAATACTGTTAATATGTACTACTGCATATGTTTCTTATTTTCAAATATATTTTAGCTGCTAAGTCTCAGCATTAAAGATTTTACATGTGTTGGAAAAACATACCTCTTATGAATTTTTATTAGTTGATGTATGAATTGTAAAGTTATTTCCAACTGAAAGAGAGCAGGAGGAGATTGCCTGTGGGAATCAAGCTTCAAAGTTATCTCAGTTCAATTTATTTTCATTTTTGTGGGCACGCAAGAGATTATTACCATAATTCCAAATTGGCTATTATACATTCCAGGCATATAAACCCAAAGAGGTAATGAACATAGATTCTGGAAATGGCTTTCAACAAAAGTATCTGCCACCTTGGTTGACATGATAAAAATGAAATGAATGGTTCAGGAGTCTGAGATGTTGAAGATAATCCTCTGATCACCTCAGAATTGCTGGGCAAGTATAGTGATAGTAAGCAGATTATATCTTGATCCATTTATTCCGACAATACAGAAAAGGAGTAAGGGAAAAAACTCAGCTCTCTCCTTTGAAGATTTACAGCCCTGCAACTAAGTACGTCTCTTTATTTTTCTTTGTAAGAATAGAAAGAAAACCTCTTCATCAGGTTTTAAGTCTGAAGCTGGTAGGATGATGAAACAACAGCAAACAATCTGTGGGCCCACCTGCCATTTTCACCTTCATCCTCCTATAAAAGATGAACGTAAGGTCAGTTGGTAAATTGATAAATTTGAAAGTGAGTCAAACTAAAAAGCTCCAGCACAGCAAAAGAAACAATGAATGGAGTGAAGAGACAATTCATAGATAGGGAGAAAACATTTGCAATCACACATTGGATAAGGAGCTAATACCCCAAATATACAAGGAACTCAAATTACCCAAATAATAAGAAAACAAATAACCGTATTAAAAATGGGCAAAGGACTTAAATAAGCATTTTACAGAAGAAGATATAGAAATAGGCAACAGATACTAGATATATGAAAAAATGCTCACATCCCTAATCACCAGAGAAACGCAAATTAAAATCACAATGAAATATCACCTCACAGCTATTTAATTTGCCACTGTCAAAAAGTTGAATGGTAAGTATTGGTGAGGATGTGGAAAAAAGAGAACGCTTACTCATTGTTGGTGGGAATGTAAATGAGTAATGCCACTGTGGAAAAGAGTATGGAGGTTCCTCAAAAAAAAAAAAAATAAAGTTAGAACTACCATGTGATTCAGCAATTCCACTTCTGGGTATGTATCCAAAGGAATTGAAATCGGTATGTCAAAGAGATATTTGCACTCTCATGTTCATTACAACACTATTCACAATAGTCAAGAAATGGAATCAACTTAAGTGTCCACCAACTGATGAATGGATAAAGAAAATTTGGCACATACAGAGATCTGACAATTAAGTTCACAAACTCATCCTAGAAAAAATGCTACCTACCTCATTGCTGAATATCTCTATAGTCACCTTCAAAGTACTCTCTTTGGGAAGCTTTGCACCAATGCTAGTGCATAGTCCTCCTTGCAAAGCAGTTTTGGAACTCTTTTTCTGGATTAGCCATCAGAACTGTCATTGTATAACTCTTGATGTCCTGAATGACATTAAAATGTCTTCTTTTTAATATTTCCTTTATCTTTGGGAAAGAAAAAAGTCATTCAGGACCATAAAAGCAGAATAGAGAGGGTGTTCCAATACAGTTATTTGTTTACTAGCTAAACACGTCCTCAGAGACAGTGCTGTGTGTGCCGGTGCATTGTTGTGATGCAAAAGCCATGAGTTGTTGATGAAACAACAACTTTATCTAACTTTTCCATGTAGTCTTTTCGAAAGCACTTTCAAATAGTAAACTTGTCAATTGTTTGTCCAGTTGGTATAAACTCATAATGAATAATCCCTCTTCTATCAAAAAAGGTCAGCAACATCATTTTGGTCTTGATTTGGGCTGATGGAACATTTTTGGTCATGGAGCATTGGCTAACTTCCATTGTGCACTTTGATGCTTTGTTTCAGGGTTGTATTGGTACACACATGTTTCATCACCAGTGATATCATGGCCCCCAAACATTGTCTTGACTCTTCTTTGCTTTTGTTCAATGGTGAATTCCTTTGGGACCATTTTTGCACCACCTTTCTTGAGCCAAGATTTTCAATAAAGATTTTCCTGTTTATCCATGTTTACTTGGCTACTATGCTTCTTACAGTTAGCTGACAATTTTGATGCACAATTTCACAAATTTTTGCAATATTTTTTATCAGTTATGCTCATTACTAGCCACCCGACCTTTTAGCATTAGTGATGCTTTCTCTCTCCTCAGAAAAACATTTAATTCATTTGTACACTGCCATTTTTTTTCTTGTGGCATTATCCTCATAAATTTGGACTAACATATCCCTTATCTCACTTCCACTCTTGCCAAGTTTAGCACAAATGTTTGTTCATTCCTCTAATTCAAGCCCCAACATTCTCACAATAGCACACAAAAACACACAATAATGAAAATGCACTCAGCAAAATACCACCACATGTTGACATGAACACAGCTGTGATACATCGATATACCAAAGTTACATAACCTTACGGAGTTGTTTGTACAGTGCGGCCTATATAAGTGCACAGTGGGAAGTTTGAGAACTGATTGTCAGATCTTGTAAGAAGACAGCTCTGTTTGTCATTCCAGAATAGTTCTGAAGGGTGGACTAGACGCTGGCATCAGTGCATAGCTACCCAAGAGCAGTACTCCAAAGGTGAACAAAGGTGACTATAGTGGTATTCAGCAATGACGTATGTCGTAGTTTTACTACTGGATGAGTTCTGTGAACTTAATTGTCTGACCACAGTGTATATGCAATAAAGTACTATTCAGCCCTTAAAAAGTGGGAAATTCTGTGGTTTTCACCAAAATGAATGAAACTACAGAAAGACAAATACCATATGATCTCACTTATATTTGGAATCTAAAATGTCAAATTCATACAAGTAGATCATACAATGGCCATTGCCAGTGGCTGGGTCAGTGGAGGCAGAGAGGTCTTGGTCAACAGGTTAGATAGAAGGAATAAGTTCTGATGATCTTTTGCACAGCACAGTTAATAGTAACAATGTGTTGTATATTTGAAAGGAGCTAAAAGAGAGGATTTTAAATGTTCTCATCCCCCAAAAATCAAATATATTTCAGGTGATATGTATGCTAATTAGCCTGATTTTATTATTCCACAATGTGGACATGTATTGAAACATCACATTGTACCCCATAAATGCATACAATTATTGGTCAATTAAAAATAAACCTTAAAAAACAAAAAAAGACTGCTCATTCTGATGTATCTCAGGGACAAGGACATACTAGGGTCTGGAACTTCATAATTAACTCCTGGAATGGAACCCTCAGCAAAAGACAGTAATGTTTCAAAGCCATGTTAAAAGAAGAGAGTTCCTGGAATAATAACACTAATTCAACCCTGAAGGTTTTCACAGCTGGCATGTCAATTTGACATTGCTACTCCCTTGGGCTGTTAAGAATGTCAGATTTTCTCATGACAAACACAGAGGGTCTCTCCGCACATCACGTTCAGGCCTGAAGGGCTAATGATAATCACACTCCTGAGGTTCTATGACTACCCTGTAGGAATAATCAGCTAATGGTCTGAAAACCCCTTTGAAATGAGTAGGCTCAGAGTCAGAGCTTTGACACGCAAACTTCAACTTCAAGGGAGATCAGGAATATTTGATATCAGACTAATAATACCAGACATAAAATAATGTACATAAATGCCTGATGTATTCGGGTACATGCTCATCCTTCTTGCCCACAAAAGTTGTTTTCCTTAGTTTTATTTCCCTCCTCATTTAATTTACACAAGGGACTGTTGTTTTCCAAGTGCCATTATTAGTATTGCAATCTCCTATGGAAATACATTGTTGACAGTTTTTAACTTTAGAATGTATACTTGCTAACTTGATTGTCTTCTGATATTAAAAGCCACTAAAATAATCTTGATAGTTTAGCTTATGATACACAAAAATGTAGTAGTAGTAAAATGAATAAGTAATAAAAATAGTCCCATAGATAACCTCTAGCTATTTTTAATTTATTTTTCCTTTGGATAGATGCACAGAACCACAGAATTTTTTTTTTTCTTTCAGTTTTTGGCTGGGGCTGGGATTGAACCCGCCACCTCCGGCATATGGGGCTGGTGCCCTACTCCATTGAGCCACAGGCACCTCTCGAACCACAGAATATTTTAACTGAAAGGATGCTTGATGGTCTAACAACCACGTTTTTCATATTTCCCTGAGTTAACTGTTTGCCTCCTGGTGCTACCAAGTTTCTCACCCTCTGGGGTCCACTCTGGATGTGAGTTCTGAGAAAAGTGCACCAGCCCACTGGCCTGACACTGCCATTTTCTGGATCCTGCCTTGGAAAGCTGACTTGCAGAGCTGCTGCCCTCTGTACACCCAGCTTCACTCCATGAGGGCACAGTATGCTTTCTTCACCCTAAAACCCCTGAAGAAAAGGCTGGTGGTGATGGTCTGTGATGACAGCGGAGAAACATGATGACTGATAATAGCAGTCTACTTCAAACTGAGTTTGAGAGCCCGGGACCGTTTCCACCAAGCCTAACTAAACACAACCTCTGAGGCACTTTTCCTGAACAGAGGAAAGCACAGAGAAATCTCTCCCAAAGGGCAGTGATAGCTTCCTCCCAGGCCACCCAGCCATGAAGCTAGTCAGGTTTATGGTGAGTAACAATGAGAAGTCTTCTTTCCCACTTCTGGGGTCTGGGAGACACACAGGCATTTGCACAACACCATAAAGAGCCAAGCAGCTACTTTGCAATGAAATTTCCTGACTCCCAACCCAGTGTGCATCTCACGTCACAGCAGAGCCACAGTGAAATGGAACAAGATCATCTTAACAGAGGGTAATATCAGTGTGTCCACAAAGCACCATTAAACCATAGGTATCAGGAGGTCCAATTGTGCCCTGGCCCAATATGAACGTTTAGCCTGTCTGGGGACCATATCCTAATGGTTTGTGTTGCTTCAGCAACATTCCAAAATAGAGGATATGTTCAGCGTTGCTTCGGATACAGCATTTCATTGCCTCCAAAATAGAATATGCCCATCTGGGAGCACCTGATGTTATGAAGAGCAAAGGAATAAGCAAGGAATAACAATAAAGCCATAGGGTTCTTGCCAGAGGCAGACCAATGCTTCAAGGCTTAACACTTGGACACTCGTGAAGGCTGTTTATATCTTAGCCATTCAGCAACTACTACATTATCTTTTTCAGTCTTGTTTTTTTTTTTCAGAACAAAAATTATATATTCAAAATAGTAGGTATTTTTCCACATAATCATAATTTGAGTAATAGATCTTTACCGGAAGTAATTTTTCATACTCTCACCTGCTGGGACTCGGTCTCATAGACTATGGATGGTGACAACAGAAGAGGGACAGGATGATGTTGAAAGTGAACAGATGGGACTCTGGTCACAGGCTCTACAATTCCAGTTCCAGTGTCAACTCTGCAGAGAGCATAGCCTGGAAGCATCTAGAGCCTGGATTTGTAGCCTGCACTCATTAACTTTGCACAAAACACTAAACCTTGAAGAGCATCAGTTTCCATATCTATAAATTAGGATTCATTTAGCTAATGCCTACTTATAAAATTGTTTTGGGGATTATGTGAGCCAAGAAGTATAAACGTGCCAAATAAACTGGCACACGTTGCTCAAACGTTAGCTACCACCAGCTTCTTCTATCCTAAGTCCAGGAATCAAGGAATTACAAGCCCAGTCAGGAGAAAGGGCCCAGGTCGGTCTGATAGGGCCCAAATACATGAGAATGTGTGCATAGAGAAATCATTACCTATTGAAACAGGTGTGAAAAGTTGATTGTCAAGAAAATTCTCAGCTCTTTGGCACAGGATACCAAAGAAAATACGTTTTTCAAAAATGTAATTCTTTTCAATAAAATATTTCTGATGCACTTGCCCTCATTGAAAGAACAAGTGGTTCAATCATCTGAAATCAAGGCAGATAGTTTTCATCTGAATTTACTAGGTATTTCGATATTATAAACAAAACAAAAATCTATCTTCGGTCTACTATGTGAGAGTCTCTGCTTTATTTTTGATGCTTGTTTTCATTCTACAAATTATTCCAATGCAAACCCTCCGTGTGCCTAGGAATTTTTTTCAATCCAGTGCTCGATTCACGTCTCAGGGTTATTTAACTGTGTGTTCAGCAATTATCAGTCTGTCTTTGTTTCAGTGTATATACCTGAGGATCTGAGACATTAAAACTGCTTAGAAAAGTTACTTGCTCATTCAATGACAACTATACAATGAGCCATGACCTTTGTGGGTCTGGCTTCCTTCACCCGCCATAATGTTTTCCAAGCCCATCCACATTGTAGCATGATACGAGTTCTTCATTTCCATTGTGTTGCTATATCCCATTTTACTTATCTACTTTTCAGTTACATTTGGTTTCTTTTCATTTTTGACTATTATAAATAACATTGCTACGAACAATTCTATAAAATCTTTTGTGTGGATGTATGTTTTTCAGTTCTCTTGAGTGTCAAAAAAATGTATACGCATTTTAAGAAAGAAAAAAAATTAAGATAATATTCCATTCATAGTGATCATGTTTGTTACCTTGTACATTGTACCTTATATGGCTTGCAGTTACAGAAGTCAAACATGACTTGAGTATTACAATTTTAATATAGTTTTGCCTTTCTTAAAATATGTATTCATTTGGGGGGGCACTCTATATATGTATAGATAGAATTGCCAGGTCAATGGGAAACTTGATATCCAACCTTTTGGAAAACTACTATACTCTTTTTCATAGTGGCTGCCTTTTACGTTTTCAAGCACCAGTGTATGTGGTTCTAGTTTCTCCACATTCACACTTGTTATTATCTGACTTTTTTGTTTTAGCCATGCTCATGTGTGTGAAGTGGTGATTCATTTATAGTTTTGAGTTATATCACCCTGATGGCTAATGATGTTGAACATATTTTCCTGTGCTTTTTGGCTGTTTGTATACTCTTTTTGGGAGAAATATCTACTCAGTGCCTTTGCCAATTTTTAAATTCCAGTATTTGTTTTCCTCTGTTGACTTATAAAAGTTCTTTATATAGTCTGGACACAAATCCCTTCTCAGGTATATAATTTGCAAATATTTTTGCCCACTCCATGAATTGCTTTTTCACTTTCTGAATGGTTTCATTTAAAACACAGACATTTTTAATTTTGATGAAATCAATTTTGTTTTATGTCATTTTGTTTTGTTTTTGGTATCATATCTAACAAAACATTTCCTATTCCAAAGTCATGAACATTTATGATTATGTTTTCTTCTGAGAGCTTTCTTTTTAAAAAGAAAAATAATTTTAGCTCTTCCATTTAGGTTTTTGATCTATTAAGTTAATTTATATAGTGCTGTGAGGTAGGAGTCCAAAATGATTATTACATAGTGGGATCCTATTGTCTTGGGACTATGTGTTAAAAATATTTTCTTTTCTTATTAAATTATTTTGGCACCTTAGCAATACTCAGATGACTGCAAATAGGGGGATTTGTTTCTGGACTCCTAATTCTATTCTATTGACCTGTATGTCCACCCTTATTTTTGTACCACACCATTTTGATTACTGTAACTTTATAGTAAGTTTTTAATTGGGGAAGTTTGAGCCCTCTAGCTTTGTTCTTCTTAAAGGTTTTTTTTGATCTAGAATTTTTATATGAATTTTAAGATCAACTTGTCAATTTATTTTTAAAAAGCCAGTTGGGATTTTGATAAGAATTGCATTAAATCTGAAGATCAAGTAGGAGAGCAAGGTCATCCTGTCAAGGTTAAGTCTTCTGATCCACAAGCACAGTTGTCCTTCTATTTATTTAGATTTTCTTAATTTTTTCAACAGTGTTTTATACTTTTTAAAATATAAGCTTTGTACTTTTGTGAAATTTATTACTAAATATTTTACAATTAGTAGCACTGTTTTCTTAACATTATTTTTAGATTGCTCATTAAAAGTGTGTACAAATACAGTTATTTTTATTAACCTTATGGTCTGAAACTTTGCTAAATTCATTTAATTTATTAATTCCAATAGTTTTTTAATTACAATGAAATTTACATAAGATAAATTATGTTAACATGCACAGTTCAACAGCATTTAATACATTTACATATTGTGCAGCCATCACTTTTGTCTAATTCCAAAATATTTTCATTCACAACAAAAAAAGGTCTTTTATCTTGTAAGTAGTCACTTCCTGTTCTCACCCCCCTGTAGCAATTGGCAGCCACCAGTTTGTCATCTCTACAGATTTGCCTATTCTGAGTATTTCATGCAAATAAAATTAACTAGCCATAGATATATGGGTTTATTTATGGGATTTCAATTCTATTTTATTTGACTGTATGTTTGTCCTTATGCCGATACTGCATTGCTGTAGTTTTGTAGTAAGTTTGAAGTTGGATATTGGGAATCCGCCAACTCTGCTGTTTTCAAGATTGTCTTAACTATAGTTTAATAATTCCTAGTTCATACATTTAAGATTTAATCCATTTTGGTTTGATTTATGCATATGATAAAAACCGGTCCCCTTGCAATTTCATATGAATTTATAGATCAGCTTTTACATTTTGCAAATTAAAAAATGTTATTTAGAATTCTGTTAGAGATTGTATTAAATCCGCAATTCCTTTGGGTAACATTGCCATCTTAATAATATTAAGTATTCCAAACTATGAACACAGGATATATTTCTATTTATCCTTAATTTCTTTCAGTAATGATTGTAGTTTGCCACCTTCATTAAATTCATTTTTAAGTGTTTTCTTATTTTTGATGCTATTTAAGTGGAATTGTTTTCTTAATTTCCTATTTAGATGGTTCATTGATAGTGTGTAGAAACAACTAATTTTTCATGTTAATTTTATATTCTACAACTTTGAAAACTTTGTTATTAGCTTTAGTAGGTTTGTTGTAGAGTCTTTGGTATTTTCTTTACTCAGGATTATGTCATCTGAAAGTAGAGACATAATCTTCTTTCCCAATTTTTATGTATCTTATTTCTTTTACTTGCTTAATTGCTGTGGCTTGAACCTCCAGTAGAATACTGAAAAGAAGGCTCGGCACCTGTGGCTTAACGGGCTAAGGCACCAGCCACGTACACATGAGCTGGCAGGTTCGAATCCAGCCCGGGCCCGCCAAACAACAATGACGGCTACAACCAAAAAACAGCCGGGCGTTGTGGCGGGCACCCGTAGTCCCAGCTACTTGGGAGGCGGAGGCGGGAGACTCGCTTGAGCCCAGGAATTGAAGGTTGCTGTGAGCTGTGATGCCACAGCACTCTATCCAGGGTGACAGTTTGAGGCTCTGTCTTAAAAAAAAAAAAAAATTCCATTCCATTGTCTTCTGGTCTCCATCGTTTCTGATGAAAAATTGGTTAACAATCTTATTGAGAATCTCTTGTGCGTGATGAGTTACTTCTCTCTTGCAACTTTCTTTTTTCTAATTTTTTTATTAAATCATAACTATATACATTTATGGGGTACAATGTGATGATTTGATATATAACGTGGAATGCTTAAATCAAACTGATTAACATAACCATCACCTCATTTATTTTTTTTGTGGTAAGACATTTGTAATTTGCTCCTAGTTGTTTTGAAATGTCCCCTTGCATTGTGCACATCGGGCAAGATTCCACCAAATACCTTCCATCCTCCCTCCACTCACCCTCCCCTCCTTCTTGCTGGACTGTATTTGTGATTTATGATTCATATGAATGTGTATGTTATTATATATTGGTTTCATAACAGTATTTGAGTACATTGGATACTTTTGTTTCTTCCCCATATACTTTACTAAGAAGAATATGTTGCAACTCTCTTCCTACTTTCAAGATTCTCCTTTGTCTTTAGTTTTTGATGATTTGGTTATAATGTATCTCTGGGTGGATCTTTTTGAACTTATTTTTTTGGAGTTTGATAAGTTCTTGAATGCCTAGCATATCTTTTACCAAATTGAGACATTTTGACCATTATTTATTCAAAAAGTATTTCTATTTCTTTCTCTTTGTCCTCTCCTTCTGGGGCTCCTGTTATGCAAATTTTGATGTCCTTGATGTTTTCATAGAAGTTTTTACATTCATTCTTTTTATTTTCTGCTCCTCTGGATAATTTCAATTGACCTATCTCCAAGTTTCCTTCTGTTTTTTCAAACACATGTTTTGGCAGAGATTTTCTTAACTATAAGGAGAAAGAAGAAAGGAGGGGGTTGGAGAGAGAAGGATCAACTTCTTCTAGTATTTGCAGACAGTATCTGTGTTAAAACATACCTTCAATGCTTTTTCATGGTGTTCAACAAACTGCCTACACATTTACTTCCTGCTTAACTTGAACCCAAAGATCAGCCAGAGGTGAAAGTTCGGAATTGATTCAGGTCTTATATGAACATGAGTTCTAGCTAAGACATGTACATGGCTTTATAAATCCACCAGTACACATGAGCTCTTTTGAATGTGCCAATTTGCTCAAGAAACTCTCCCTAGATTTCAGCATTCTGTTGTTTCCTAAGTTGTAATCCCTGCCCAAATGCAGCAGTTGCTTGTTCTCTTTAAATTTGTTTCAAGAACTCTTTCTTAGAACCCTTCCCTGAGGTCCAAGTTAGACAAAACAAAAATGCTTTGCCTCAATCCTTAATATAGCCCCCCCCCACCACGTGGAATAGAGCAAACACAATTCATTAAGAATAATACCTGCTCTGTTCTTTCCTGATCAGGGTACTACAATGGGAACATGAATTTCTGTCAAGCTGGGGGTGGTGGATGGGTCAAGAACAAGTAAAAATGTCAGGAAACTTTCTTATCATGTTTTAATTAAATTTTTTTTAATTCAGTATTTGTTTGGTCGCTATAAACGTTTCACTATTTTCCAACGTTTTGATAAAGTTAGTTCAGTTTTTGCTTGATTTTTTGATGTTTCTGTGGAGGAATGGGTACTTTGAGCTATCTAGTTGGCCATTTTTGCTAACATCATTCCTCTAATACTGTTTTTATTGGATTCCTTATAATTCTATATACAAATTCATATCATATGTAGAGATAGTTTTACTTAAACTTTTCAATATGGACACTTCCTCCCCCCCTTATCATATTTTTCTGAATAAGGCCCCAGTAAAATGTTAAATAGAGTTAGCAAGAGCAGATGTCTTTACTGTGTTTCCAATCTCAGTGAAAACATTTTCAGCCTTTCACTACTAGGGACGCTGCTTGCTATGGGTTTTTCCATAGATGTACTATATGAGATTGAGGCAGTTTCCTTTTATTCCTAGTTTGTTGAGTTTTTGTGTTTTGTTTTGTTTTTTATATTGTTGTTTCTTAATCAAGAAAGAATGTTGAATTTTGTCAAAACTCTTTTCTACATATTTTGAGTTGATCTTGTGTGTTTTAGGCAGTTTCAGATTCTATAACAGAATACCGTGAATTGGTTGTCTTGAACAACAGAAATTTATTCCTCGCAGTTCCAGAAACCATGAACTGAGAAGAACAAGATCAAGGCAGTGGTAGGCCTAGTGTCCAGTGAGGCTTTCTTCCTTGGAGATGGACATCTTCCTGTATTATCACAGTGTGTAGAGAGAGGGGAAGGAAGCAAGGCCACTCTTGCCTCACTTCATAAGGGGAAGGAAGCAAGTCCACTCCTGTCTCACTTCATAAGGGGAAGGAAGCAAGCCCACTCCTGCCTCACTTCATAAGGGGAAGGAAGCAAGCCCACTCCCATCTCACTTCATGAAGGCACTTATCCCATTCTCGAGGGCTCCACTCTCATGACCTAAATATCTCCCAAAGACTCTGCCTCTTAAAACATCATTGCTCTTGGGGATAAGATTTCAACATGCAAATTTGGGGGAGAGACAAACATTTAATCCCCCAAAATGTGTGTTTACCTTTATTCCATTGATACAGGGCATTACATCAGTAGATTTTCAAATGTTAAAACAAGTTTTCATTCTTATGATAAATCCCATTTGGTCATGGTGTATAAAAATTTTACATCTTTCTGGATTTAGTTTGCTAGTATTTGTGGATATTTTATATCTGTATTTATAAGGGGGATTACTAATGTAGTTTTATTTTCCCTGAATGTATTTCTCTGGTTTTTGCATGAGGGTAATATTGGCCTCATAGTATGGGTTGGGAAGTATTTAGTCCTCTTCTGCTTTTTGTGGGGGGAATAGTTTGTTAATAAATTTAATTATAGGTCTTACTATTCTTTACAGGTGTGGTAAAATTAGGGCAGTGCCTGTGGCTGAAAGGAGTGGGCACTGGCCCCATATGCGGAGGTGGTGGGTTCAAACCCAGCCCCTGCAAAAAACTGCAAAAAAAGAAAAAAAAAAGTGTGGTAAAATTAATTTGAACCTAGCATTTTCTTTTCCAGTTTTTTTTTTTTATGTGTTTGTTTTATTTTAGTTGCTAATTCAATATCTCATTACGGGGCTGTCAATTTTCTCTTTTTCTTGAGTCAGTTTAGTAGATTGCATCTTTCTGGGAGCTTTTCAGTTCTATCCACGTTATCTAATTTATTGTCATATAGTTGTTCTTAATAATCCCTAATCTGTTTTGTTTCTGTAACGTCACTTTTCTTTTATTTCTGATTTTAGTAATTTGACTTGTCTGTCTTTTTTGCTTTATCTGTTAGTCTACTTGGCTGCCATAATAAAATGCCACAGACTGAAGACTTAAACAATGAAAGTTTATTTTCTCACCATTCTGAAGGTTGGAAGTGTAAGGTCAAGGTTCCAGCTGATTTGGTCAATAATTGGACTTGGTTTCTGGCACATAGATTGCTGCCTGGTTGCTGTGCTTTCTCTTGACCTTTTCTTAGTCCATGTATGGAAAGAGAGAGTGAACTCTCTGATGTCTCTTCTCAAAACCACACTAACCCTATTGGAGCAGGGACCCGCCTTTATAACCACATTCAACCTAAATTATTTCCTCCTGGGCTGTATCTCCAAATATAGGTACAGTCACATTGTGGGGTAGAGTTTCAACATATGAATTTTGGAAGGAACACAATTAAGTCCATAACACTCGGTCAGTCTAGTTAAAGTTTTAGCAATTTTGTTGATCTTTTCAAAGAATATACTTTTGGTATTGTTGACATTCTGTATTGTTTTGACTCTTATTTTTACATTCTTGTATTTCATATACATTTTTTTGAGAGCCAGACACTATGCTAAAGTTCTCGGAGTTTAGGCAAAGTCATATTTTTTTGCTCCCACAATGTGCACTATCTCTGCACTCTTCTCAAGCCTTGACATGGATAAGTATTTTCTCATAAGTTATTTGAAACTGAATACTTCTAAATGATTTACACATAGATTTGCTTCATTATGCCTAGACTAAGACCCAGTCTAAGTCCTAGCCCATGTAAGGATAATCAGGTGATTATAAGGCATTCCGTTATGGGCCATACCTTGAAATTTATGACTCTATTGCAGGGCTCAAACATGTAGAGGTGTGCTTACATCTACAGCTAACCACCCTGAAGATGCCCAATCTCATCCAAAGGTATACATATGAAGAAGAGCTCACCCAGGGGAATGAAGAAGGACCTGAGCATGAAGGAGTCACAGTGAGAATAAGCAATGTTTAAATGTAAAGTTGGGGGTGAACAGAGAAAGTCATTAGGAGGATATGATCACTGCAAAGACAAAGGAGGGGGATAACCTCACCCATGCAGGGAACTCCAGGTACTCTGATATTGCTGGAGAGTAACAGTATCTCTGCAAGGAGAACTTGTATAACTATGCTTTTTTTCTTTAGGCATCCTTTTAAAAATCCTGATCTCGGCTCGCACCTGTGGCTCAAAGGGCTAAGGTGCCAGCCACGTACACCTGAGCTTGCGGGTTCGAATCCAGCCTGGACCCACCAAACAACAGTGATGGCTGCAACCAAAAAATGGTCTAGCGTTGTGACGGGTGCTGTAGTCCCAGCTACTTGGGAGGCGGAGGCAGGAGACTCGCTTGAGCCCAGGAATTGGAGGTTGCTGTGAGCTGTGTTGCTACAGCACTCTATCCAGGGTGACAGCTTGAGGCTCTGTCTCAAAAAAAAATAAAAAAATAAAAATAAAAATAAAAATCCTGATCTAGGCTTATTTGACTGTCATGTTTTAAAGAAAAATTATTACGGATTTGGGTTTTAATTTCCTTTTGATTAGGTCATAATACCATCACCAAGACACTGTCATTCTGGTAGAGTCTACTTACCAAGGGGCACACCTAGTTCATTAAATCAATAGACTTGACACATCAGTGAATTTGTTTTCAAGAAATACAAGCAGCCAGGTGGCAGTGATTATATTAAACTTAACATCTGTGCCAGTCAGTTAATTAATGGCAAAAGCAAAAACAAGTGCTCTGAGGTAAGAGACAATATGCTTTCTGTGTTCTCAAGCAAAAGAATTTTCTAGGTACATGTAGTCAGTAAATGAGACATAGTAGAATTGACAACAGATAAATACAGCTAAAATCAACATGAAAAATAAAATAAAATATAAGAAAGATTTCATAATCCTTTGTGTGTATATCAATGTCTGGAAGTAATTTAGGGTGCATATAAAATATTTTTCTAAAAATGATATGAATTATCTACATTTATATGTATGGTAGGAACATTTAAAACAGATATATGTACTTTAATACTCATCTTCTTGATTGTTCAGTTGAAATTATCCTGCTACTCCAGTGATGCAGCTCTTTTCTCTAAAATTTTTATTATACCTGCAGAATTGATATGGAAAAAAGCTAGAATTATCAATTCTGCAAATTTTCCTACTACAGCTCCAGATTTCCAGATATTAAGACTTAAAATTCTTTTCTCCAGTGGATATGAGAGTTGTTTTTAAGAGTAAAAGTGGTCCAGGAAAAAAGTTGTTATGGAAAAGAATGGCTTTATAAAGCCAGATTAACCACAAACGAGCAGTCCTTTTCTCCTTTAGCCATGGCCTGGCCCCTCTCTATTGAGTGAGATTTTATTCCTGGAATCTCAGTGGGGAGAAAATCATTCGATTTCTTGTCAACCAGAGCTTTCCCCCTGCCAGGATTTGAATCTTAAAATAATGTATAATGTGTGGGGGATCGTGACCAAGGGTAACTACATGTAATTGAAACTATCGTTTTCTATCTCATCTACTCATGTAGGAGCAACAGGGCAAGTAGGGAGCCTTGGATTTCCCTTTCCTTTTCACAAATGAAAAAGGACGCACAGAGGCCCAGGGTCCAGTTTTTACGTAGTATTTTTCCTCTTCACCACATTTCCTGCTGCAAAACATTGTTTTTGGATAATGGTAGTTTTAATTACACAAACTAGCCACCTGTCACCCAATGAGCTCTTGCTTAGGCATCCACTATCTTGAGTACTTTTCCTTAAGCAGAAAATGCAAAGTCTATCCTTGTGGGGCACTAGGACTTTCTAGACATCTGTTTTCTCATCTGTGAAATGATCAAGTTGAACTAGGTGATCACTACTTGTCTTTTTAGTTCCAAAAGTCTATAGTTTTCCTGACAATATCCAAAAATTGTCGTAGTCAAAGTGATAATTATTTATGTGTATTATTCTTGATCGTTTATAGATACACCCTGCTCAATGGGGCTAGCAGATAGCATGTAGTTTCCAAGGCTCCCACTGTGTTGACAACGTGCTGAAATAGACTACACTGAGGAGGAGGTTTTAATTTGCTAGATACATTTTCACTACCATATGAAAAGTGATCCCTAAAACGTTGCCATAATTATCTCTCTCTGAATCTCTTGAGCAATGCTCTTCATTGATCTCCTTCTAATCTTAGGTCGCTGAAATGGGCCAATTAATAGACACTTGTCACTTGGACACGATGGATGTAGAAATGTTCCAGAACCGAGCTATCCAAGATTAAACCTGGGATGAGCAATTAGTGGGCAGGTTACGGGATCATGGACAACTATCTCACTTTTGTGGATCTCAGGTGTGTCATTTTCTTAATAAAATAAGAAAGCTTCAACTTAAAACATTCTGTATGAGAGTCTCAAATTTCCAGTGTCTTGAGGCCTTTGTTTGGATGGACATGTGTTCGAATTCATTATTGAATGTCATCATTTTATTCTTTTAAAGTTTCTCAGTGACCAAAAGGAAGAATGGTTGAAACAAACAGATAACAATGATGTCCAAGAGAAAGCAGGTCTGTGCGGCCACAAGAAGTAGAATCATCTACTGAAGCAAACATTCATTTTAAGAAAATTTTTACCCAGAACTGAAATTCAGCTGGCAACGCTGAACGTATTGCTCCCTTTCAAGTGCTATAAAGAACCAGCAGTCACAGACAGTGTGAATGGCTAGTGCTGTGAACACGTGAAGACTTACTGTGCGCTGGAGCTTCCCCTGCACTCTGCGTGCGTTCCTCGCTCTCCTCATGGTGCCCCTCGTGCAGGCACCCTGGCTGCCTCTTCCTTACCTGGGAGATAACTGAGGCTGGCACATCATACCTTGTTGGTTGGTTAGTTTTTCTGCTACTGATAACTCTTGTGGTGCATGTCTTAAATTCCTTGGTGGCTATACCATGGAAAAGGTGACCAGACAGCTAACCTTTGGAAACCAGGCCTGTGTGTCCAGACATACTCTTCTATCCAACCTGCTCTGTCATGTGATCCCCATGGGTCCTTATTTTTTCTTGGCCGAAAGCATCATTATCCTCCCCATCATCACTTAATTTGCTTTCTGCTGATGCTTTTCCATTGTCTTTCCACTCCTTCCACTCATGTACTAAAGGCCAGTCCTTTCAGCTCTGTGTCTCTTAGGGGCAGTGCAGGGGCATGAGAAACACAGATGTCACAGGGAGGTGGCCTCAGTTGACACCTTAGCTTTGTTGCACTGAATTACTCTGTGCCACACACACACACACACAGATATGTAAGTTTACATATATTATATATATGCATATAAGTTTATATATGTGTGTGTGTGTATATATATATATATATGTGAACTTTTTAAAAATGTGAAAATAAAACAAACCTCCTAGAATTTCTGCAAAGATGAAACTATGAAACACTAAGGATGCCGTACAGTGCGTGCCTGGCCCTTAGTCAGGCGGCTTGTCATTATCCTTGCTCTCGATCTCACGTGTGCACAGTGTGAGAGACACAAGTACAATCCCAGCATTTGCACACAACCATTTAAGACGGATGCCTTATTTTCTCCATTTGAAAAATAAAGCTGATAATTCTTATCTACACCAAGAGGTATTTTGAGTGCCTGAGCTGCACCAATTTACAATTCCTTCACCTTCTGAAGGTGAATGAATTCTTCAAAAATTGTTGCCACATTCTTTAGGAAAAAGCTCACTGCTCTACTAATCAAAATAGCACTTCACTGGCCTAAATGAGACTCCACTCTTTCTAAAGGTAAGTGTCTTCCTCCCTGATTTCGGGGAGAATGCTTGAAAGTGACTGTGGGTTCCGGAGAAGGTCCCGGATGGACACTTTTCCTTAGGTTAAGTAGTTACCTTGTCCTGGGGTCAAGGACATATCAAAATTCCAAAAGGAATTCCCCTCTTGAAGATAATATGTTGTTCCTAAGAAAGATTGCACTCTGGGCACAGTTTCTTTCCTGGTGTGTTATAACTGCTTGGAATTAAACAACATCAAGGGCAGCTCTGGAGTGTACAAACTGACCACCTTATGCCAGTTTATTAGACAAATTGTGAAGGGCACAAATGTTATTTTCTTCCTCTTTTCCTATCTTGACAGACACTTTTATCTCGCCCTTTAGAAGTGGCAGTCTATTCCAGCACACCTGCCCTACAGCCTCAGAATCACAGATGTAAATAAAAAACATAAGTCAGCCCAAACTGAAGAGGTCAACTCAAATGACAGCTGCAGGACCCAGGGGGCACCCTCAGGGCAGGGAGTCTCCAGCCAGGAAAGTTTTGACAAGAACATTCCTGTGACATTTATTCATTTCTTCCACGTGTGAGTGCTTAGTTTTAAATTTCTCTGGGCTCATAGGCTTCCTTGAAATGATGGCCAGTGTAAGGATGTTGACCCTCCGGCCCCCACCTCTAGAGGTGGTTATCTTGGGGGCCGCAGCAGCCTATGGTGGATTTTCTAATCCCCGGGCCCATGAGATATATCAACCTGGCTGGTTGTTTCTGTTGAAAGAAATGACTAGAATTTGAAGACAGGTTTTAGTTCAAAACCTGTCATACTTCAGATTAAGAGAGCTCAGAGAAAACTATGATTTCCAAACTGTTGAAGGGCTTTAAAATGAACCTTTGTGGGTTCTAAATTGTAATCTCTTGCTTCTGAATGGGATCTCATAATACTTAAGTGACCTTGAGCACATAAACTGGGTGCTTCTGGGACTTGGATCTGCAGTCAAAGCCTTGGGAAACAGCAGGGACACAGAACTACAGTGCCTCAGATTAAATCCAAAGGAGTTGACTGAAGTCAAAGAGACGGGGGCGGGGGAGCATAAAATCTTGGTTACTGTTTTCCTCAGTCTTTATCCAGGCTTGTATATCCTATAAAGATATATAACTAGTATGTGTCCACAATAATTTAAAATTAAAAATAAGCATTTATCTTCAAGAAATACTAACTGGACGTAGAGTTGTGGTCAGGTTCAAATTTGACAGAGGTAAAGCGAATGCTATTGAGTTCTCTCCTTATGCCGGGCACTCTTTCAAGTACTTTATGCATATTAAGCGTCTGATTTTTGAAACACGTAGGCAATTTAAGCACTATCACTTTCTTTCATAAATGAGGAAACTTGGGCACAGTTAAATATCTTTCTCCTAGTGACAAAATGTATGGCTATGAGATTTTTTTTAAGCCAAGATTTAAACCCCACCCTTATACCTAAATTCAATCTTAACCCTAACGTCAGTCCAAACCCGAACCCTAAGCTTAAATCTAAGCTCAACCCTCACCCTAACCCTGACCAAAATCCACTGTGACTTCTAAAACCCACACTCTTACCCAAAATTTTATAATGAATTATTACATGCTAATCAGTAGTAGTTTGGAACTGTTGAAATTATTCAATACAAAATAAAATGCATAGGCTTAGCGCCTGTGGCTTAATGGGCTAAGGCGCCAGCCACGTACACCTGAGCTGGCGGGTTCGAATCCAGCCCCGACCCACCAAACAACAATGATGGCTGCAACCAAAAAATGGCCAGGCGTTGTGGCGGGCGCCTGTAGTCCCAGCTACTTGGGAGGCGGAGGCAGGAGACTTGCTTGAGCCCAGGAATTGAGGTTGCTGTGAGCTGTGATGCCATGGCACTCTCTCCAGGGTGACAGCTTGAGGCTCTGTCTCAAAAATAAAATAAAATAAAATAAAATGCATAGAGATTGCCTTATCATAAAAATGATGAGATAATTTTATTAAACAGTGATGAATTCTGCAAATGACCAAATACTCTGGCTTTGGGCTAGTGAAAAAAGATCCTTAAAGGATATATTTGTCATTTACGCTTAAGGTCTGGGTAGCATCCACGTTTGAAAAATCCTCGAAGCAAAAACAAAATAATAATAATAATAAACCTTTAAGACTAGGAGCTAAAGCTTTTGTAAAGGTAATAGAAACAAGATTTTCATTTTGAAAATTGCATTGGAAATATCCTTTTTTAAAAATAAGACTTATGCTGCCTCAAAGATGCTCATAAACAGCAACTGTATTTCACCACTGGAGTAAAGTGTTATTAAAATATTAAATTATTTGTATAACAATTCTGCTGCCAGGAACACAAATACCAGGTCTGTTGTACCCCAAAGATTGGCGAGGTACAAAGGAGAATGAAAAATATCCACATTCAAATGGGTCTGCCATGAATGGAAAGCTCATTTAGAAAATGATAGATTCCTCCCCCTTGTGAGCAGAACACCAGCTGGAGGGGCAATGGAAATTAAATTTCACATTCAGTTTTATATTCAGAGACAGTAACAATGAAAATTAAATGCAGGATCCATAAATAGGCTAGGTAAATCAGGCAAAAATAGAGGAATGCATTTCTATGCTACTGTCCACTTCTAGGATTTTACCCCCAACATTTAGAGCAATGCTTAGGCATCACATAGGTGTTTAGTCTCTACCTGTTGATAGAATGAAGGAAATAAGTCATAGCTGATCTGTCTGTGCACATGGATGAAGAGAAAGCCTTCAAGATGCTGATGAACCAAATCACAGAATTTTAACTAAACTGCATCTCTTTAAAAACATGTGGAAAGGATAATATACTTTTGATGTGTTTGGTTTTATTCTTAACTGAAAGAGACATATGTTGCTTTGATTCATTAAAAGGCCCAAACATGTTCAAAATCACTCTGGTAAAAAAAATATTCTCTTCAAAATAAAATTTATTTAGGAATAGTGATTGAACTTTAAATGTATTAACTGTTTCTCATCTCTGTGAGTTGACCAGATTATTTAAGTTGATCAGATTTTTGGTGGAAAAGGAAAAGAAATGCTAAACAGCACATTATAGCCTCTCCCAGCCTATTCCCTTCTAATAGTAGAGGGCCTCTACTGAGCATGACTCCTGAAGGTGCTTGGTGCCAACTCAGCAAAGTTACCTTTGCTTCTTGTTTTTGCTTTCACAAGGATGGGATCGTCAACTTTCCTATGTGTCCATAGTTGGTCTGGTTACTTCATAGACATATGAGACAGAATATATAAAATATCATGTCATTTTTTTGCTTAAATCCATTCATTCCCCTTTGTCTTCAGAGTAAAATCTTAGTCTCATGACATTAACTTCCAAGACCTTCTATAAGTACTCTCTCCCCTTCCCTTGATTTATTGTACTTTATCATTTTCTATTCAATTCCTTCTCGGTCACATCTTCAGTCAGAATTTTTTATTGATAATATTTGAATTCTTTCCTTTTTGTTTGTCAGAATTTATAATCATGGATCCACATGTATGTTTATTTTCTTCAGGGTCTTTTCTTCCATTTGACAAGGGGGATGCATGATTTAGGGTGTGTGCTTTTTTAATGAATGAAGGGATGACCCTGTCTTCAAGACCACCTGGAATGGTGTGGAGAATCAAAACTGTACATATAAAGCAAATAGTGATATAAGTATCAAATGTGCAAAATTCTCTGACTATACTGTGTTTGGGCCGCTAAGGAAAAGAAGCTGTGGAATTACAAAACTGGTGGGAAGAGGCTATGTAGATGGGAAGATGGTGTGGGCAATGCCCCAGAAGTCGGAAAGGGAATTTGCCTGTGAGATAGGGACTGGGGAAGAAGAGTTGGTCAAAATAGAGAAAATGAATTTGGGTAGATCAACTTTTGAGCTCCCAGAGGACGCTCCTGAACCCCACCTTGCCCAGAATGTGGGCCACAAAACAACTGTGGGGCACAAGTCAACAATAACTGCAACCAAAAATAAAATAAAATAAAATAAAATAACTGGGCATTGTGGCAGGTGCCTGTAGTCCCAGCTACTTGGAAGGCTGAGGCAAGAGAATCACTTAAGCCCAAGAGTTTGAGGTTGCTGTGAGTGACGCTATGGCACTCTACTGAGGGCAGCTTAGTGAGACTCTGTCTCAAACCGACAAACAAACAAAAATGGAGTCAGTTGTTGAGATGTTCCCTGAATGTTCCTGCTCAGTCTCACCAAGTTCAGGGCCTGCCCTCTTCATCCCTCACAAGCGCTTCCTCACCGAGCCTAATGCATGCTTAGAGCAGCTTAATAGCTGTGTTAATATCTTGAGAATTAGCCACAGAGAGAATTAGCCATTTAGACTCTGGATTTAATATTGCCCTATTTCCTGATGAGTTTTCCAAAAGTAAATACTCTTTTATATTGAAATCTATTAAGTGAGTCATCTTGGTGAAAATTAATTTTTCAATTTTTTTATTTTAAAATATTTAATTGGCGAATACAGACTTGCCTAGTAAAGACGTTCAGCACAGTGACTGATACACATACACATTGTGTAATGATTTTCACTGCGCAATTAATGAGCATCCATCACCACCCACGCTGTATGTTTGATCCCTAGATCTTGTTCATCTTATATCTGATCAGATTTTATTTGCAGGTGGTGGAAACTTTGGTGTGGACAAGGTATTGAACTTTTGGTTCACATGAAGGAAATGGAAAAAACCTAGAGAAAAGGTGAGTTGACCAAACAGGACAAACACATGACACCCACGTGAGCTCTGTGCCCAGCCTCTCACGTCAGAGGCAGCCCTGGGCAGTGGAGACCATGTAAATCCGAAGCCACATGCAAGGTCTCTGCAGGCAGGAGCTGCTTCAGGTGAGGACTGGTGCAGGGCTTCCCTCTCAGGAAGCAGCCCCATCGCCTGGTTCCTCTCACACCTGGCTGCTGATGAACCCAGCTGCTCCCGGCCCTTCTGTTCCACACCCAGTGCTCCCGCGTAAACTCTTCCCTCCAAGTAGTTTTCACTAACTGAGGGCGCAACACTGGGTCACAGTCGTGGCCAGACCACATTTTACCGTCAGGACAGCAGCCTTAACAAGAACAACTGCTCCGATTCTTTCAGCATTCACCAAAGTCCCTGCACTTGATAATGAGGCATTTTATTTCTCTCCTCCAAAAGTGAATCAGGCTTGGAGCTGACCCAGGGACAAAGGATAAGCTCACAGAGCCCACTTCTACGGCCAAGCCTTCTGATTCCACACCCGGGGCTCCCACGTAAACCATGGTGTTTCCACAGGCCGACTGGCAAGGACTCTCCCCTGACACACAGATGACTTGTTTGGCACGCTGCTCAAAGGGCTTGCCTTTAAAATAAATTAATCTGCTTTATATGAAGCAACAGTTAGTGCCTTCAGAGCCAAATTGGTACTTAATTTGATGATTTCACACACTCTCTTTTTCTTACCAAACATTTCACATTTTGCCTCAAAGTTGGAGTTGTTGCTCAGTATTTTGCAAAAGGGAAGGAACAATTTTTGTATTGCATCCAAAGGCCTTTTAATAAAATCACCATTAAAAAGGATTGTCATCTTTGCTGTTCCTAAACTAGGCTGCTCCATAATACACAGGATCTTTTGTGGCCATGAAGCAATGCAATGTCTCTTTTTTCTTTAGGTTGCAGTTTTACATAAACAAATCTCTTTTATTCCTTAATGCGTATTTTCTCCCCTCGTATAAAATGTTTTGAACTACCACGGGTGTTTCTCCTGCGGTATTTCCACATGCATTGGAGAATTACTAAAACAGTCATTCTAAAGTACAGTTATTTATTTATTTCTATCCTCCAAATGCTTATACTCTTTATAAAAACAAACTTTAATAAAACATCAATATGACAACGCAACAAATAACCTCTTAAATATAAATAAAAACCATAAATCACTCATTTCTTCACATCTGAAAGATAGATGAAAATGTTTCCTTCCCTCCCCCACCCCCTGCCAAAAAATGGCACAGGAACATTTATTTTTTTCTTTGCTCCTCAAATTTGTCTTTTAGTAGTTGAGAGCAGATGAAATCTTTTATCACTATATTTAGACGTCAACCAGGCAGGTCGATGCCATGGTAACTGCTGCATGAAGAAATGTTAGCAAAGGAGGGGATCGTGGGCTCCCAGGAGGTGCTTGCTGAGTGCCAAGTGAGAGTGTAAAGAGTGGCCAAGGCCACGTGCACCTGCCTGTGTAAGGGTAGAGGTGCCATCTGAACACCGTCACCCTCCCCCATAGGGCTGCTGCCTGGGAGAAAGAGAGGGATGTGGGTCCTCCACACCAAAGCTGATGCTGCTCTCAGAACCCCAGCAATATCACCTTAGCTTTCAGCAACCCTACTCACTTTGAGTCAGTCCCAAGATTACTCTAGATTCGAAGGTCACTCAAGAGGATGGCAGGGATAAAATAAATGTGTTCCTTTGTGTTTGCACCCCATAGTATTCCAGTACACCTGCCTGTTGGTAAGAACTCATAGGGCCAAGACTTTTTCTCCAGGGCTTGCCATTTGCCCAAGGAAAAACAGGCAGGGTCCTTACCTTCTCAGCCCTTAAATTCAGTGACAGGTGACAAAACATGATGATAAATAGCTATTATAAATGTGTAGTAGACACACACTTTAAAATGATGTGTTTTTAAGTGATGTGAAGATTATCCAGCCAGGCAGTTGTCATAGAAAGGAGCTGGTTGGTGGGTACAGAACCCAGGGGAGCGGCTCTGAAAGGCTGAAATCAATTGAGACCTGAATGGCAAGAGAGAAGCCGCCTAGCTATGGAGAAAGTATATGGAGGAAGGACCGCAAGCTGAGAGGACATCCCCTGGAGTCCAGGAGACAGTCCAACATTGCGGGAGTGAGCGGGTGCCAGGCACGTGCTGGATTGCTCGTCGGGTGGGTCCCCTGCGAGCTCTTTAGGGGTGCCCGTGTCTGCCTTCAGGCAGCCCTGCCACAGGTCTGGGAGAGCCCAGAAGGTGGTCTCAGAGACATTGAAAAGGAAAGCTCGTGTCTACCAGCCAAGTGTGCCTGAACTATTTTCCTTCTTCATGAAAGCTCAGGCTCCCTGCATCTGGGGAGGAAGCCCAGGGAGGCTCTCTTGTTCTGGGAGCCTGAAAGTTGCAGCCCCTGCAGTGTGACCAGCCCTTGCTGAGTAACAAGGGGGCAGATGCTTGGCCAAGGGCTGCACTCTGGCTCGACAGCTGCCTTCCAGGACTCCCCTCCTGCCCACACACCCTGAACGCCACAGCCTCAGGGTCAGGGTGCTGTAGTGACTGCTCATGCCAATACCAGGGTGATCATAGCAAACCTTTCACTCACCACCATTCTTGTACAGCAGCCCCCTTTTCCTGGGACTCAGCCAGAAACCTGAGCAAGGGGCAGCTTGTCTGGCTTCAAATCTTCCTTCACTCTTGACTCCTCGAACTAGCTGGAACGCACCCACTTTCTCTTCCTTTGTGTGAATTCTTTCTTCTTCTCCTAAGGTCTCCTTAGTTTCTCATGGTAGCTACTCCTATCAGTCTTACACAGAGAAGACTAAATTTAAGGACAGACCCAGCTTGGGTTCCATCTGGTTCTTTCAAAGAGTATTTTCATGTTAATCTGTCGTGGACCCCCCTTTCCCCTGCACTGTTTGAAAATGCGCCTTGTGTGAGTGAGCCATGTGGACTGGACACAGAGCCCCGTAATATTTCTCAGGAAGGGATAGAAAGCAGTGGTTTTCCTTTCTCTCCTTTCTTGATTACAGCAGGGTTTACAGTGACCTGGGGGCATTGCATTGTCGCTCTTTCTAGCAGAGTGGGCTTACACAGAATAGAGGAGTCTTAGAAAATAGACTTTACAGGCAAAAGAAAGGGTCTCGTCTGACCTTTCTCCCTCTTTCACTCTAACCTGGTCCCAAATGTGTGGAGAAGAGGATGAGGGGTGGGTCGGAACCTGGAGGATGGCCCCAGTGGTAAGCATGTCCCCTCTGTGTCTCAGTGGAGAATGGAAATGTGAAACCGAAGAAGATAAGTAATGTAGACACATGGAGATATGGTTGTGGAAATATGTTTTTCAAGATAAAATATAAGTTGCTTTGTTTCCCATGAATTTACTATTCTTTGGGTTGCTGACCTTGAAACAGAAAATTCAGTGTTCCTCACACTTTTATGGGACAGTCAGGACATTCGGCAACCTGCTCAGGGGACATTATGGGATTCTTGCTAAATGGAAAAGACTGTGCTAAGGCTTTGGAAGAGTTGAACCTGAGCAAGGCCAGATTATTGTTTCTTCTTTCTTCACTCAATGTGCATTCATTGGACACCACCGAGCAAATTAGTTCAGAAAGCTTGTCCTCCAATTAATATCTATGCTAACAACACTTTCTCCAGGGGTTCTAGTGAAAAAGAAATTGGATAAAGTTGCCTAAAAGTACTTGTTAACTGTTGCGGATTGGTAGGCGATTATTTTCCTGCCTTTTCTATACTTATTAGGATAAAACGCTAAATTTTGTGTGTGACTTACATGATCCTTTCTAAAAATATGCACACATCTGCCTGGTCTTATTTCTTGGGACTTCTGTCCCTATTACAATGGTGTATTAGTTTGCCAGAGGCGCCATGACCAAGCTTCAATACAGAAACGTATTGTCTCACAGTTCTGGAGGCTAGAGCCCCAAATCAAGTTGTTGGCAGGATTGGCACCATCTGAGGACTATGAAGGCAAGTTCTGCTCCATGTATCTCTCCTTGGCTCTCTTGTTGGTCATTTTCAGATATTCATGGTATTCTCCATGCATGCATCTTCCTATGGCCAAATTATGTTATTTTTTTTCAATGCCTACACTAGTCATATCGGATTAAGGCGAACCCTCATGACATGGTATTAATCACATCTGCAAAAATACTATTTCCAAATGAGGTCACATTCTGCAGTACTAGGGGTTAGGACTTAAACACATGAATTTGGGGAAATACAATCTAGGCTGTATCAAAGAGTCTGATTTTACATTCAGGATCTGAACACGCCCTTTCTTCTCTATCTTCTGCTTTTTCTACTTTTCTAACATCCCTTCCTATGGGAATCTCTCCTATTCTTCAAGTCTGGTTTCATGCTTACATCCTCCATGGACCTTTTCCGGATTTCTTTAGCTGGAGTTAACTTAAACTTTTTGAATCATAAATGCAATTCTTTTACTTTATTTTAAAACTAATTGTGTTTGTTTTAGTAATTATTTTTGATATTATTTCCCATATAGTGCTATTCAGTCGATAGATATTTTGAATGAATGAAGATATTTGTAAAGATTTTTATTCCTAAAGGGGGTGTAAATTTTCAAATTAAGAGATGGTGTTCATACTTCCTTTTAAAACAAATGTTATTTTATCACCAATCTTAATGTGTAGGGTGGAAGAACAGAGAAAATGCTCAATCAGTAAAGAGGAGGATCATTTAGGAAAGGTCCCACTTACAAGGGATCCAGAGGAGGACTCTTCCTTGGTAGGAAATTGATGGTCCAAAGGCTGTCCTTTCACCTCATGAACTTTGAAAACTAGTCCTAGCTGCAAATGGAGAGTATATTCCTCTAAACACATGCATAAGGTCAAGTAAAACCCAGACATAGATTTCCTAATTCACAGTGAGAAATGAACTGTTATGAACACTGAAAGGTAGCATCTCCTGGTTAGTCCTACATAGGAAGACAGTTATAGTCAGAAGTTTGCTGGATATACTTGGGGTCAGATCAAAGGAAAATCAATAAGTGATTTAAATACTTAATGGTATCAGACTAAGGTAACCTGATGCATTGGTCTCCATAATTTGTCAGTTGCCAATGGAATGACATTCTTGAACCTACTGACAATGTTTAAATCTTGAGCTGTTCTTCCTCTGTGGGTAAGATAATTATCCTGATTTTTATAATCTTCAGGATCATACCTTCCTCTTAATAAACAAATAGTATAATTTGTGGTGCCCCACTGAGTCATATAACAATTCAGCTACCTCTCAAGTGTTTCTGAGGATTTCTTGTGCTGCTTATCCTTTATTCTGTCTCATTCTAAGTTACTGTTCCCAGGTGGTCCCTAAAGTCATTGCTTATCATCTTACTACTGTCTCTGTGTGTTGTTTTAACTCTCATTAGTTTAATCTTATCCCTTATACAGGGGGTGACAAAATAATGCGCATTTTAAGAAAGAAAAAATGTATTAAAATTGTAATACTCAATATATATGTCAATAACAAAAGATGAATACAAGTCATCTTTGAGCATTTCTTGCAATTACAGAAGTCAAATGTGACACGAGTAATGCTATTTTAGTACTGTTTTTTCCTTTCTGAAAATGTTCTGAATAAGTATATTGCCTTCCTCTTTATCCCTACCCAGAGGTCACTTGACATTACTGGCTAAATAATTTGCTGAAAATCTGTGTCGTAAGAGAATTTCAAAAAGAAACCAGATACCACTTGTCTCAACAAGTATTGAACCTGGCCCATCATAGACCCTCCCTGAGTGGCAATTTCTCTACCACCACACTGTTGAAACCCTTGTTCTATTCTTTTCTGTCTTCTCTCTTGCTCTTTTTAGCTCCAAAATTCTCAAGCTACCTTCTCCAGCCCACATAGAAAAATAATAGCAAAGTTCCTTATCTTACAAAAAAGTACAGCCCTCATTCTATAATTAGTCTATCATTTTCAGAAAATGTTTGTTTCATGACTAATATGTGCCAAACACTGTGATAGGGATATAACAGGGCAAAAAACAAATACAACCCTTGTCCTCAGAACATGTTATCCGAAATAATTACACAAATGAGTGTACAACTGCAAAGTGAGGTTAGTACTTTGAGAGAAGAAACATGATATTTTGGGAGCAGAGAGGGCCTATTTCAAGGAGTCATGAGAATATCAATTATTGGATAAATAAGTAAAGAAGGTGGTCAGATGGGACAGGTGGAGAGGCACAGTCCTTCAGGGGGAAGAAGACACCACATGGGGAAGGTGCCCAGACCACAGAGAAAGCTAAGAAGTCCAGTGTGATAGGAAAGCAAAGGGGAGGAGGTGGATGGTCATAGTCCATACAAAGTAGTGGGTATGGAGGTAGGTAAAGAGACTAGATCTATTAGTAATTTAGAGGATTATTAAAGCTCAGATTTAAGTTTTGTAAAAAATAAAGTAGCCCTGGCTGCAACATGGAGAATGAGTTGGAGGTAGACCAGAGTTTGCACAGATGATAGTCCAAATGAGACTCCATGGACGTTAGAATTAGGAACAACTATCAACTAAAGCAGAGAAAGGAGGAAGGCTTTGAAAATTATTAAGGGGAGACTATCAATGGGAATCAGTGATTGATTGGAGATTAAAACAAAGTAAAAGGGAGAAAAGCCATACACATGACCCTTAGACTTCAGATTGCTCTGAAAATATGGAAGCATCATGAATTAAAATATTAATAGAAAACCCTAGAAGAAGAATGGAATCTAGAGGCTAACATCATGGGTTGAGTCTTGCACATGCCTTTGATTTTGAGATACCTTTGAGATTGAGACCCAAATTGAGTTTTTGACTAGATAATTGGCTGGGACTCAGAAGAGAGATCTAGGCTATAATTATTTAAGCAATATTTGGTTCAAAGGCATGCGTGAGATTGTCAAGGAAGAGAGTACAGAGTGAGAAGAGCAAAGGGTCTAAATGTGGGCTATCATTAGCAGATGCTCATGGAGAACTTGTTCCCAGGGAATTTTCTTTAAAGTACATGAAAAGCAAAAGGTCAATGCTTAGACAGGGATGAAAAGAAAATTTTTTGTTTATGACTTAATGTGATTAGTTGGGGAAATTAAAATGAAGGTGGCAATAAACAGGTTGATAGATGTGGATGATTACACTAGAGACAAATAGGATAATTGGCAATTTTAGGCTCCTGAGTCTCAAAACACTGGTGCATGGACTAGTGGTGGATAGGAAGAAGGATCCTAATGAAACAGAACAGGAAAAAAGTGAGTGTTTCTAGACTTAGGCAAGGAGACAGGATTCGAGGGTGAAGAATGTTTCAAATGTTGGCTTCAACTTTTTCTGTTAAGTAGAAGGTTAAGTCTTGGCTTGGTGAGGGGTCAACTGGAGGAAGGTGTAGACTGGAGGAAAGTACACCCATGTTGAAGTGGTCATTAGAGTTGGTCAAGAGGTGTGGTGTAGGGTCCATTTATCAGGGAGTCCTGAACTTATAGTGATACCACAGTTTGGCCTGTGGGCTTGCCACAGATGTGGTGAAGGTGAAGCATAGGTGTGAAGAAAGCACATAGAAGGGTTAAAGCAGGTTATATTTTTCCAGATGGATATGATAAAAAGAGGGAAAAGACAGTTTGGAGAATTGGCAAAACTATGTCTAAAATGAGAACTATAGATGGAGTCAGTGTTTGCTATTGAAAGAAACAAAGAAAGCAGAAGGGAAGGTTAGATGATTAGGACACTTTAGCACTGTTAAAGGCACAATCAAGGCCAAAACACCATGTAGTGGGAGCAAGTGGCCAGGTCATGGAAGATGAGGAAACTGTGGAAAGAATGTGGAATATCTTGGGGAGGATCAGTTTCAAGGGGTGATGAGTCTAGGGTGACTTGAGAGTGTATGACTGAGGTGGAGAGAAGGAGGTCTTTCTAGAGGAAGCAGTCAAGGAAACAAGAAGATAAGTATTATTGTATTGGTCATCCTAATAGGAACTGAGGAACACAGGGTTCAGTGGCTCACGCCTATAATCCTAGCACTCTGGGAAGCTGAGGCATGTGGATTGCTTGAGCTCAGGAGTTCAAGACTAGCCTGAGTAAGAGGGAAACCCTGTCTCTACTAAAAATAGAAAAAAAAATAGCCAGGCATGATGTTGAGTGCCTGTAGTCCCAGGTACTCAGAAGACTGAGGAAATAAGATTATTTGAATCCAAGAGTTTGAGTTTGCTGTGAGCTATGATGCCACAAACTCTACCTAGGAAAACAGAGTGAGACTCTGTCTCAAAAAAAAAAAAAAAAAAAAAATGAGCTGAAGAGTCATGAAGTTTCTCATGATCTCAACTTCTCTCTCCAGAGTAAGTCCTGCACCATAAATATGCTTAAAAAACAACCAAGGGAATGCTTTCCCAATCAAAAGAGCCTTTTCCCAAAGATAAATTTTAGTTTTTTCCTCAATAGCATTTTTCCCTTGACGTCAAATGTATGGTATCTTTTCTGATATCATTTCTCTAATTCTCAGACACCAGTTTTTATGGACTGAATGTTGTCCTCTCCCTCCAAATTAGTTGAAATCCTAACCCCAGTATTTGGAGTAAGAAAGTAATTAAGGTTAAATTAGGTTGTAAAGGTGGGACCATGATGCAATAGGATTAATGTCATTAGTCTGTCTCTCTCTGTCTTTCTGTCTCTCTCTCTCTCTCCCCCCATGCATGTACCAAAGAAAGGCCATGTGAGGACACAGTGAGAATTCAGCCACCTTCAAGCCTGGAAGACAGCCCTCACCAAAAACCAACCATGCTGGTACCTTGATCTTTTACTTCAAGCTTTCAGAACTGTGAAAAATAAATTTCCTTCATTTGTGGCATCCAGTCTATGATATTTTGTACGTCAGCTCAAGCAGAATAATACACTAATTACACAGAGTTATTGCACCCCCACAAGTGAACAGGCTCAGTTTGAGACTGTAGATACCAGCTCCCCAAGGCACCTACACTTATGTCTCACATGTCTACAAATTTCGAGGCTCCCACAACTCCTGTTAGGTAATTCAGGTTCCTGAGGCTCAAAACAGTGGTGCAGGGAGAGGCCCTGATAAAGCAGAGCAGGGGAAGAGTGGGTGTTTCTTAAGTTCTATAATTCACTAGAAAAACTCACAGAAATTACAAAACATCTTACATTTGTTATTTAATTATAAAGCATACAGCTCAGGAAGAGTCAAATGGCAGAGATGCGCTGAGCAAGGGCAGAGATCGCATGCCCTCTCCAGGAGTGTCACCACTCCTGCACCTCAATGTGTTCATCAAGCCAGAAGCTCTGTAAATCACTGCTTAGGGATTTTGTGGAGATTTCATTACATGAGCATGACTGACTCATCACTGGCCACTAATATGGTTGAAACTCAAGTATGGTTGGAAGTCTTGTTACAAATAAGAAAAGTTGCTCCTATCACTCATTACTTAGGCAATTCCAAGGATTCAAGAAGCTCTGTGCCAGAAACTGAAGGCAAAGAAGAAATTTACATTTTTATTATACCTAAACCATTGGATGGCGAACAGAACTGCAGGCAGTTTTGGTAATAGCAGCTGTGGTTTATGGCTAGTGTCTTAACTGGTGGCAGATCCCTCTTCTGTAGACCAACATATACATTCAGTGTTCCCACATTCAGTCAATTGCAATTAAACCATGGTATATAGCAGCCATCGTTTCTCTCTGTGATGACCTTCTAGACCTCTTATCTAATTCTTATACTTTGACTTTATACTTTAACTTTCAGAAGATATTCAGAATTCTCTTTTGACAAGTTCTTCAGGGATACCTCATGACAGCCTTAATGTACCTAATAAACATTATATTGAGAGGATGAGTCCCACAAGAGGAGAAAAATAAATTAAAAGATTAAATGGCCACTTTTTTGTTACTTTTTACATTGTTCTCCATTTGGATATTTTAAAATAATATGTACATTAATTTTTATTCTGTGTTGCTTAAATAATCATATGTGGTATGTATATCTAGGTACAGTCATACACATCTATTTCACCATTAATTTTCCATATCTATGGCTTTGTTTCCTGTGCTCAAGGATGAACTATCATTAGGTCCAACTGTCACCTGGCATCAGTGTCTGACAAACACAGATAATAATGTACCTTGCAAAAATATGAGCTAGTTAAGGACCCACACTTAATCTTAAAATTCTTCAAATGAAATGACAAATCATCATAATAAAATTATGTTTCAAATTATTGTTTCAAATCTATAAAGTATCTTTCAACTTCCCTCCTAGTGTTCTTAGAACACAAGTCAAGAGTCATAACTTCCCTTTGAAGCAGGCATTGGGCTTATAATATTCACTTAAGGAAGATGACATATATTAAAAAAGACTTGAAATGATTTTCCAAAGAACTTTTGACATTTAGAAGGGAAATTAGCTTTTTCTTTTTCTTTTTTGGAGTAGAGTGATAAAAGTATTAAGGAATACTAAGGTTGCTCTACATCCTATATTTCAGAGGGAAACTTATTATAAATGGTGAAATAGTAGTTCTGCTCCATTAGATATTGTAAATAGCCTTTTAAAATATTTGAGACAGTAAGAAAGTGGTGGGCTGGATATAGTGTGTGATCAGGAGCAGTGGAAATCTGATGAATTAGGCAAGTGATTATGAACATCTGGGATCAGCTGGCCCCCTAAAGAGGTCTGGAATGGGAGACCTCTGGAGTTTTCAGTTGTTTGGGGAAGCTGTATGTTGAGTAGAAAGCTTGGAAGAGTGGACCAACTCAAACAGTATACAGTGACCAGATTTGAATGCTGGTTGGAGTGGATTTGCCATAGGTTTGGTGGCTGGTGAGGCAGCCATACTGAGAAGATCTCAGTGGCCATGGGCCTGCCATGTGGGAAAGTGGTGAGAGGTGTTACTTATCAGGGGCCTAAAGCACAGCAGTCTTAGTTACTACTGTCAGGATCAAAACTCCACTCTTAGGACAGGCTGAAGGACTCCTGCATCCCACTGGGATCAGGGGCACTGTGAGACCTGCCCTTGAAGGATTCTTGTGAGCTTTAAGAACCCAACCTGGTAGGGTCTGAATGCTTAGGAAATAGGAAATATTCAGGCAATCAACAAAGGCAACTAAGTTTAGAATAAGGAACATAGAGGTTGCTGACTATGCTGTCTGTCTCCTAAAAAAAAAGAAAAAAAAAACCACAGCACCAGCTGGTGAACTGGTGACATATTGCAACATACTGTCATCAAGAGCAAGGACTTCTGTTTGAAATAAAAGAGGCAGTAAGAAGGAAAAGGAAAACAAAGAGGTGAACAAGAAGAAAGAACACCTGAGGAAGAAGGGACAGAAAAATTCAGCCAATATGAAAACCCCAAACAGAGGAGCTCCCTAAGGGACCATGAGGACGCTACTGCAGAAGACTCAACATATAAAGAGTTAATGGACTTGACAGAAAGGGAATTTAAAACATAGATGATAAAGACAATAAAAGGAATGGATGAGAAAATGAAAAGACAGAACCAAAAGTTGGGACAAGAAATATGTAGAATATAGAAAGGATATGGTGGAGCTTAAGGAAATGAAGGAGACAACCAAGGAATGTAAAGATTCAGTACAAAGTATCAAAAATAGGTTAGAGCATGGAGAAAAAAGAACCTCAGAGCTAGACAATACAGTTTTTGAGTTAACCCAGGGAGTTAAAGAGGTAAAAAAGAAGAGAGAGAAAGCAGAACAGGCGATTAGAGAATCATGAGATTCCACGAAGCATTCAAACATACAAATAATAGGGATTCCTGAAGGGAAAGATGATTGTCCCAAAGGAATGGAAGTCCTACTGGAGACTATCATAAATGAAAATTTATCAAGTATTACTAAAGACCCCAACACTCTTTTCAGATGGATATTAAACTGCAGGTCATCTCAACTCAAACAGAGCCTCTCCAAGATACATTGGAATGAACCTATCCAAAATCAAGATGAAAGAAAAAATTCTGCAAGCAGCCAGGCATAAACACCAACTGATCAACAGAGGCAGAGACATTAGGATGACAGCAGACTTTTCAACTGAAAGCTTCTAACCCAAACCAGCATGGTCATCCACCTTCAACATTCCTAATAAAACAATTTTCAGCCCAGAATTTTATATCCTGATAAACTAAGCTTCAAAATTGATGAGAAATCAAAGCTTTTGCAGATATACTAACACTGAGGAAATTTGCCACAACTCTACAGGAAACACTTTGACCTATTCTCAATACTGACCACCACAATGGACCACCAGCAAAGTAAACACTCAGAACCTAAAGGTCAAAAATTAGCTTCCAAAATGGCAGAAAGGATAAAACTACAGACTTTCACAAAATAAGATGAATAGAACTCCATCATACTTATCAATTATCTCAATAAATGCCAATGGACTGAATTGACCACAGAAGAGGCACAGGTTGGCTTAATGGGGAAAAAAAGGCACAAGCCATGAGGATGCTGTCCTCAGGAGACACACCTAGACTTGAAGAACAAATTGAGACTCTGGGTTAAGTGATGTAAAACAATATTTTAGGCAAATGGAAATCAGAAGAAAGAAGGGGTTTCAATCTGATTTTCATATACAAGCAGATTTAAAGCAACTAAAGTTAAGAAAGACAAAGCTGGACACTTTACATTGATCAAAGGAAAAATACAACAAGAAGACATTTCAATTTTAAGTATTTATGCAGTCAATTTAAATGCTCCAGATTTATGAAGCAGTCCTTGATGGGTCTGAGCAATATGATATCCCATAACACAATAATACTCAAGGACTTTAACAACAGATCTAATAGAACTGGACAGATATGATAAACAAAACTAAACAAAGATACAAAGGACTTAAATGTGACTCTAGAACAAACGAGATTAATAGACAAATGCAGAACACACCATCCCAAAGCTAAGAAATATATATATTTTCTCATAATCCCATTGTACGTACTCCAAAACTGGTCACATCCTAGGACACAAATCAAACCTCAGCAAAACTAAAAGAATAGAAATTATACCTTATATCTTCTCAGACCACAAGGCAATAAAAGAGGGACTCAACTTCAATAAAAACATTCATCACCACACAAAGACTTAGAAATTGAATAACCTTATGCTGAAAGATAATTGGGTTCAAGAAGAGATAAAAGAAGAAATAATTAAACTCCTCCAACATAACAACAATGATGACATAAGTTACGAAAATCAGTGGGATATAGCAAAAGTAGTCTTAAGAGAGAAATTTATCACATTAGATGCCTACATTCAAAAAACAGAAAGAGAGCCCATGAACAAACTTATGAACACTTTATGGAACTGGAAAAAGAAGAGCAATCTAATCCCAAAGCCACCAGAACAAAATAAATAACCAAAATTAAATCAGAGATTAGTGAAATTGAAAACAAAAGAATCATTCAGAAAATTAATGAAAAAAAAAGTTGGTTTTTCAAAAAAATACATAAAATCAATAAACCTTTGGCCAGATTAACTAGAAACAGAAAAATAAAATCTCTATTGACCTCAATCATAAATGATAAAGAGGAAATAATAGATGCCACAGAGATATAAGAGATCATCTCTGAGTACTACAAAAACTCTATGTCCAGAAATTTTACAATGTGGAGGAAATGGATCAATACCTGAAATCATTCCCATCCTTAGACTTAATGAAGAAGAAATATATCTCTTGAACAGACCAATTTTAAGAACTGAGATCAAAAAAACAATAAAAATCTCCCAACCAAAAAACACCCAGGTCTAGATGGCTTCACAACAGAATTTTATCAAACCTTCAAAGAATAAACCCACACTGCAGAAATTATTCCAAAAAATTGAGAAGGAAGGAATCTTCCCCCAACAAGTTCTATGAAGAAAACATCACCCTGATACCAAAATTAGGAAAAGACCCAATTGAAAAGGAGAATTTCAGACCAATTCCACTAATAAATACACATGCAAAAATTCTCAATAAAATCCTAGCTAAGAGATTACAGCAACACATTAAAAAAATCATTCATCACAATCAAGGAGGTTTCATCCCAGAGAATGCAAGGCTGGTTTAAGATACACAGACCATGTGATCCTCCCAATAGATGCAGAAAAAGCATTCAATAAAATTCAGCATTCTTTTCTAGTTAGAACACTTAAAAATATAGATTTATGCGGCACATTTCTTAATCTGATTGAAGCCATCTACAGAAACACACAGCTAATATTAGACTGAATGGAGTAAAAGTGAAAGCTTTTCCACTTAGAACTGCAACCAGACAAGGTTGTCCTCTATCACTACTATTCAGCATAGTGCTGGAAGTTCTAGCCAACACAATCAGGCAAGAGAAAGAAATAAACCTTATGCTGAAAGATAATTGGGTTCAAGAAGAGATAAAAGAAGAAATTTCTGCATCTAAATTGGGTGCAGAGGAGGTCAAATTCTCCCTCTTTGCCAATGACATGATTTTATACTTAGAGAATCCCAAAGACTCAACCACAAGACTCCTGGAAGTGATCAAAAAATACAATGTCTCAGGATATAAAATCAACGTTCACAAATCAGTAGCCTTTTTAAATGCCAATAACAGCCAGTATGAGAAGCTAATCAAGGGCACAATTCCCTTCACAGTAGCTTCAAAAAAATAAAATATCTATGAATATACATAATGGAAGAGGTGAAGGAACTATACAAAGAAAATTACAAAACCCTAAGAAAAGAAGTAGCAGATGATATTAACAAATGGAAAAACATACAATGCTCATGGCTGGGAAGATCGACATTGTGAAAATGTCTATACTACCCAAACCAATCTACAGATTCAATGCCATCCCAATTAAAATACTATCAGCATACTTTCAAGATTTGGAAAAAAATGATTATTCATTTTGTATGGAACCAGAAGAAATCCCATATAGCCAAGGCAATTCTTAGTAATAAAAACAAAACCGGAGGTATCACCCTACCAGACTTTCAGCTGTACTATAAGGCCATAGTGATCAAAATAGCATGATATTGGCACAAAATAGAGGCACTGACATTTGGAACTGAAGAGAAATCATGGGATGAAACTAACATCTTACAGTCACCTAGTCTTTGATAAACCAAACAAGAACATGCACTGGGGAAAATAATCCCTATTCAATAAGTGGTGCTGGGAGAACTGGATATCCACGTGTAAAAGAGTGAAACTGGACCCACACTTCTCACCACTTACAAAAATTGATTCAGATAGATAAAAGATTTAAATCTAAGGCATGAAACAATAAAAATTCTCAAGAAAGTATGAGGAAAACACTTGAAGATATTGGCCTCGGGAAAGATTATATGAAGAAGATTTACATGGCAATTGCAACAACAAAAATAAACAAATGAGACTTAATTAAACTGAAAAGATTCTGTACAGCTATAGGCATCACTCTATAGGAAAACAACAGACAACTATCAGAATAGTAAAATATATGTGCTTACTATGAACCAACAGAAGCTTGATATATGGGAGCTATCGAGAACTCAAATTGATCAACAAAAAAAGAGCAAACAATCTCATCTATTAGACATGAACAGAAACTTCTCTGATGAAGACAAATGAATTGCTAACACACATATGAAAAAATGATAATTGTTCCTAATCATTAGAGAAATGCAATTCAAAACTATCCTGAGATATCACCTAACCCCAGTGAGAATGGCCCATATCACAAACTCTTAAAGCTGTATATGCTGGAGTGGATGTGGAGAGAAGGGAACACTTTTACACTGCTAGTGGGACTTCAAACTAATACAACCTTTTTGGAAGGAAGTATGGAGAACCCTCAAAAAACTCAAACTAGATCTCCTATTTCATCGTGCAATCCCATTACTAGGCATCTACCCAGAAGTAAAAAATTCCTTTCATCATAAGGACATTTACACTAGACTGTTTATTGCAGCTCAACTTATAATCACCAAAATGTAGAAACAGCCTAAATACCCACCAACCCAGAAATGGATTAACAAGCTGTGGTATATGTATACCATGGAATACTATTCAGTCACTAAAAAAGATGGAGACTATATCTTTTGTATTAACTCAGATGGAAGTAGAACACATTCTTCTTAGTAAAGCATCATAAGAATAGAGAAGAAAGAATCCAATGTCGTCCATTAAAATATTAAGGCAGTGGATAATCTAATACAAGAGGTGGGGAATAGGGGAATGAGCAAGTGAGGAGAGGGGAGGAGAGAACAGGATGGGGGGTCATGGCGTATGGCACACCTCTTGGGTGCGGGATATAGCTATAAGAGGGACTTTATCTAGCAAATGCAAACAGTATAACCTAATTCTTTGTACCCTCAATGAACTCCAAACAGTAGAAAAATTAAAAAATGTTTGAAATATCTTAGTTTTATTATTAAATAAATAGACTCATATAATTTTACAGAGGAGAAAACAAGGTCCACTGAGCCTAGCCCAGATTGGAATTCAGACTTGGCTACCCCACCCTGTGACTCCATCCTCTTCTCAGAATAGTAAATGGCTTTGAGGCCACAAATCTACCTAGTGTGAGCAATGCACAATTGTATTCCCATCTCTCCACCTTATATTTTCCTAGAAAATTGCTCAAAATTCCTTTATAACAAGTAATTTTGGCTTTTATGTTAAGTTGAGCTGCTTCCAGAGCTCTAAGATATTCACTTGACATATTTATTTATTTATTTAAGACAAAGTGTCACACTATCACCCTGGATAGAGTGCCTTGACATCATAGCCTATGGCAGCCTTTTGGCTGAAGCAGTCCTCTTGCTTCAGCTTCCCTGGTAGCTGGGACTACAAGCACCTGTCACAAAGCCTGGCTAATTTTTTTTTTCTATTTTTAGTAGACATGGGTCTTTCTCTTGCTGAGCTCAAGCAATCCACTCATCTCAGCCTCCCAGAGTGCTAGAATTACAGGTGTCAGCCACTGTGCCCAGCCCCATTTGATATTTTTATTGCAAGCACTGGTTGCCAGAAGTCATTGTGGCATAGTGGCAAGTGGGGTGCCTTGAAGTCACACGGTCAGAAATCTGCAGGACCTGGTGGGATCACAGTGAGCTTTGGAGCGTACCTCAGAGGTCTGACTTTGTGGCCATGTGACTCTTGATTACCCAAAGTCCTGACTGTACAAATCACTTCAACTTTTTGAAGTTTAACTCATTAATCTGTTAAATATGAAATAACTTAACACCTAGGGTTGTAAAGACTAAATGTGCTGTGACGAACACAGTAGTGATGCTTAATAATTAGACACTCAAGTTGTTTCTCCATTTTTTGTTTACCTTATTAAATTTGTGAATTTAGACAAATTATTTAATCTCTCTGATCCTCTGTATGCTCACAAGCGAAGAAGAGAAGATAATCAGTCTCTCAGGATTATCAAAGGGATTAAATGATGAGAACAGATAGGGTGGCATTCAATAAGTTATTTGGCAAATCTGAATCCATGACCAGCTTAAGTTGTATTTAGATGGAGGAACTTGATAACAACAGTATTTATGTCTTCATTTTATGTGGTATGTCTTCGACTTATACACTCTAAAAGTCAGAACCCCTAGTAGATTGAGATGCGGTTCTCTTGATTTTTGGAAGAGCCTTTTTCAAGAGGTTTCTGATGAGAGGTTCGGGCATTAACTCTTGAAACTTTAACTCTGGGGCCAGTTGGTTTAAGTATGCTCCTGGAAAGGCTTAGATCCAGTAGCATGTAAAACAATCTTAACACAAGTTCTCAAATTTCTCCCATAAAGAGAAGGTTGGAGCTATGACTCAAACCTAATCTGGAGTCAGCTGCTTTTCCTAAAATGAAGTTTTGCTGCGTTTCTCTCAGGATGCAGACAAGTTCATCCTTGCTAACGATGACATAATATTTAGCAGGTGGATGTGTTAGGAACAGAAGCAGTTGCCTTTTTCAGACAGTGGATGTGAAAAGGGGGCAAGACCTTGACTGGCACTTGGAAGAGAGTAATGTGAGGTAAGTCCTAATGGATGCACAAGATCTGTTATTCCTCAGAAACAAAGCAGAATATTCACTGGCTACACTCAAGATCATGGGTGATTTGTTTCTTCCTTTTTTCTTTTTAAAAAAATTTATTCTTATAATTTCATAATTTTCTAAAATAGTTTTGGAAGACAAGGGATATGGACCAACATTTTTGTTGTTGTTGAAAAGTATCATTCTGCTTTTAGCAAACAAAAGAGCTTGGACTAGACTCAGCATAAGAGGCAAAGCTGTAGTCAGCAGAACTTGATTTTATTTCCAATTTTGGAGCTTACTTATTGGGAGAATTTGGAAAAAGAAAAGAATGCTTTTATTCCTACAACAAAACGTACATTATCTGAACTATACCAACAGAGACTGTGAAGACTGGTTGGGTGTTCCACACATGTGGTCTTGCTGTGCTCCCAGCATCGTGTACAGAACTGACATTCATGTATCTTATCTTGTTTAATTACAGAAGACAATTGGAAGTTCAAATAAGTCTGGATATTTATTAGATCACTTTAATGTGTCCTCAAAAGATCCCAGTATGATTCAATTATAAACAGCAAATTGCTTATCTCTTATGGGTTTTATGATTTATTTATATTATACCAAAAAAGAAATGGAGAAACCCTTCTCATACTTATGGTACATTATGTCCACGCAGATAATCAGGTCTACTAGTGTTTATTAGTGTTTTCATTGTGATCTCATTTTTAATTATCTAGTCTTAATTTTGTTACTTTTTTGGAAAGGAAGTGAATCACTGTCATCTGCTTATAGCAAATTAAGTTATATGCTTTGTGCTGTTAAAAATATTGAATAAATTTTGGTAGTTCAACAAGTAATTTTTAAGAATGATAGATACTGCAAAACTCTGGCATAAATTACTTTTTGAAGTATTTGAGGAATAGCAAAAGCTTTCACTGACTCTCCTACAATATCACAAAAGAAAGAGTTGTATTTTATTGTACACAATTATATCTGATTCTGATGTAAGTAATTAGTTTGATATTAAAAGTATCTGATTAATTCAGACACATCCAAACCAGTGAGGGCAGTAATTATGTAAATCAAGCACAAATAATTAAAAATGAAAAGTCATGTCTGGATTCAAAGCCTTTCAAAACGTTGTGTGTGCTCTAGAACCAGCTCATTCTGCAGAGCAGCATCTGGGAAGGTGACGTTAACACAGAGTTAAGTAGAAAATCACATTGTCAACCTCGCAGTTTAATCGTGATCTAAATGATACTCAACTGCCTAACAACAAATGCACAGATATGCTTTTTATAATTTAGACACTGTTTTGCCAAAACATTAATTTAGATTTCAATCTTTTTCAATTAAAAATTCAGGAAAGCAAAAATGTAAATGCCTTTCCACTAAGACACCAGTAGAAAATCAGGTGAGATAGATGCCCTGCCTCCTATGCAGCATCGAATCATGTGGTAGCTATTAAGAGCAAGGAAAAACTGCCTTTTGAAAGAAAGTTATTATACTTTCCTTGTGCTACTCAAAAATGAAAATAAGTTTATTTAGTTTAGAGTATATTATCTGATCAAAATACATATTGTTATTTATGAAAGCAATTTATTTTTGGTCTGTAAGTTATCGTTTGGTATAATTTTGACCCCAAAAGAAACACATTAATTTTCTAACACAGCTCCCTAAATTACCCTAAATGCCTGAATTTCTGCTTTAAGGAAGAAGTATTAAAACATTGAAAAGGACACTTTGCTGGGTCATATTCTCTATGGATAAGTGCTTACTTAAACAAAGTAAAAATGTATTTCTTTTTCCTTTTTATAATGAAGCAATATTTATCTTACCTGTGTTTTTATCTGAGATGATTTTTTCAGAAGGCACATGAAAAGTATATCAAAAGGATCAAGAAAAGCCAGTACAAAAATGAGAAAAATCTAGACTAAACACAAGAATGTGAAAAGTCTGATTGATGGTGGTGGTGGGGGACAGGGGGGCATTTGTGTTTGGAAAGATGGAGTAGAAATGCTTTTCCATATTCCAACCTCTAAGTGCAACTGAAGACCCTGGGCATTGAATGTAGAACACTGCAATAAGAAAGGCGAAGAGATGGAAGATGGACTAGGGGCATCGGGACCTGAGGAGCAACATGGAGGTGAATTTCCCGCATTTTCTATTTGCTTTATATATCTCAAACTGAATACTAAAGAGACTAGCCACCCAGAAACATGAATAGGCCTCGGTTAACAAGTCCTGCTCTTTCAGGGTGCTGCCTGTAGCTCAAAGAAGTAGGGCACCAGCCCCTTGTACTGGAGGTGGCAGGTTCAAACCTGGCCCTGGCCCAAAACTGCAGGGGCCTCAGACATAATTCACAAAATTTAAAAAATTATAAATTTGACTTCATCAAAATTAACTTTTGTTCTGAAAAAATCCTGTTAAGATGATGAAAAGACAAGCTATGGACTGTGAGAAAATATTTGCAAATATCTGTTATCAAGACTATTAAAAAACCTCTCAAAACTCAATAGTAAAAAGCAAACAAACAAAGCAATCCAATCAGAAAATAAGTAAATAACATGAAGATAAATTTCACTGAAGAAGATATATAAAGAGAACATAACCACAGGAAAACACATTTTATATTAGAGAAATGCAAATTAGGACCACAGTGAGGCATTACTACCTATCTGTTAGAACAACTAAAATTTTAAAGTAGCATAATACCAATTGCCTGTCAAGAAACTGGATCTCTCACATACTGCTGTTGAGAATATAAAATGGTAGAGCCACATTGAAAAATGTTAAGAGTACAGAATACCCCCAGGTGAAGGGCTCAACTACAACTTGAACTTCATCTTAGAAACAAAAATATTGTAACCTAAACATTTGTACCCTCATAATAATCTGCAATAAAATAAAATACAATAAAATGCAGAAATGCAAAATTTCTTGTATACACACAAAAAGAAAAATTTGTTCTGATAGTGTCTTATAAAAACTAAACATGCACTTAACATATGACTTGATAATTACACTTTGGGACATTTATCAAAGAGAAATAAAGATTTATGTTCCCACAAAAACCCACATATCATTGTTTATACCATTCCTTATTTGAAATAGCCCGGATTGGAAAAAACAAAAATGTTCTGCAACAGGTAAATAGTTAAGGGAACTACACCAGGGGATATGTAGTACTACTCAGCAATAGAAAAGAATAGACAAAAATAAAAAGGAATGAGACAGCTTGGATAAATCTCAAGAACATTATGCCAAGTTAAAAAAAATCCAAAATAAGAAGCCACATACAGACTCTACAATTTCACTTATATAACATTCTCACAAAATTACAAAGATGGGAAACACATGAAAGCAAGGGCTCCTGGGTGATGGGGAGGGGGAGCAGGAATGTGACTACAAACGGAGCCACGGGGGAGAACTTGGTAGGGGTGGAGTTGCACATGGCGATTGTGGTCACAGGATCTAAACGTGATGACACAGAATTAAGCACATACTTTTCTTTTTATTAAATCATAGCTGTGTGCATTAGTGCAATCATGGGGTACAATGTGCTGGTTTCATATACACTCTGAAATATTTTCGTCAAACTGTTTAACATAGCCTTCATGGCATTTTCTTAGTTAAGGTATGAAGACATTTGTATTCTGCATTTAGTAAGTTTCACCTGTAAGATTCACCGTAGGTGTGGCCCCACCAATTACCTTCCCACCACCCAACCTTCCCTCTCCCCTCCCTTGCAAAGGGACTAAGCACATACTTTACACCAATGTCCATTTTCCAGTTTTGATACCATCCTCTAAGAGTGCACAGGCCCTCTCCACACCACCTTTGCAATTTTCTATGAATCTGTAATTCTTTCAAAACAAAACATTTTTTAAAAATTCTAATTTGGTTTTGAAGTTCTATGGAATTGACCATCTGTATGGACACCCTGTGCTTTTAGCATTAAGCACCAGTCCCCAACCTTTTCAGCACCAGGGATGGGTTTCATGGAAGGCAATTTTTCCACAGACAGAGTGGGGTGGAGGGGAAAAGCCATGATGAGGCTGTGTGGCAGGACAAGTCTGTGGCCAGGTCCCAGGGACTGAGGACCACAGCTTTAAAGTTTGCGAGCTGTTCTGATATTTACTTGTTGAGCAGCTCATCCAATCAGGTGATAATTTGGGTCATTGTCTTCTAGGTCCTTATCCAATTAACCTGGGATCAGTAAAGTACTACTAGGGCTGAAGAGTTTGGGAAGCACCACATCCGTGTTTCTTCATTATTTCAAAATGCAGAATAAAGCAACAATGGACGCTTTTAGTCACTCTACAAATAAAACACTTCTTCTTTTTAATAGAGACAGAAAGATTGAGTCCCTGCTGAGTGGCCATTAAAGGAAGCTCTGTCTGTTGGGTGTATATCCAGCCACACTGAAGATGATGAATGATTCTAGAGGCTGGTCTTATCTCACAGGCATTTTCTCAAAGTGCTACATTTTTTTGTATGTTTAAAAATTCTTGAAAAGCTCTCTATTACTCCTCGTTTTAATTCTAATTAAACTGGAATTAATTTAGCTTTTGTCGTAGAATTAGTATAACTAAAGCGAGTTTAGTTTTTGCACACTTACAGCTTTTTTTACAATGTGTGGCTAAACGTCATTTGGCAAGTCGCCCCACTATCACATGCTTTTGCTTCCTTTGGTGCCACTCTGGTGTCAGGGTGGCCCAAATCATAAAACTAGAAAAGACCTTCCATACTGTCTGGTCCAGAGATCTTCACTTGGCAGCCAACAGATACGGTCTCTCTTGGAACTTCACTTTGGGGAATGGAATATGAAAGTCTTTAGGTTGGGCATGGGGGCTCCCATGGGCCAGGACCCAAGCCAGCCTCTCTGGGTTACCATTGCTATTTTCCCATAGGGTCTTCCTTGCTTAGAATTTGAGTGTAACATTCTCCCACCTTCTTCAGTACTCCCATAGATGGAGAGACAGCGTCTATTTTACCAAGGTGACATAGCTAATTCATTGCACCCATGGAAATACACCCATGTTTTAGTTTTCTTGTTCCCCATTTGCTCTACTGCTCTCTATCCCACAGCAGAGAGCAGTAGAGCAAAGACAAGAAAAGTAGAAAAGAAAACAAAGAAAAGAGAAGAACAGAAAAGAAAGGGCCAAGTCCTGGGGAGAAAGCCAGAAACTCCACCCCACATGTACAGAAGGATTTCTTTGTGTGTCCAAAAGTGCTGGAAGGAGCAGCCCAGAGGGAAGCCCAGGCAGAATACAGAGAGATCTCTTGTTACTCAACGTGGATCAGACCTTATTGCTAGACACCGTCTGCTTCTCCGCCAGCTCTCTCCTTTACCACCCCCTGTCCAAATTGATTTTGTGCTTCTTATTTTTCTGAGCTTGACAAAGAAAGCAAAAGTAACATGCTGTCAATGAATAGTTGCCAAAAAGCAGAGTGGCCTTTAAAAAACACCCAGCTGCTTCCAATTTCCAACTATTATTCAAAGTCGCCTTGCAAGCAGTCACTGCATTATGCTAATAATATGCTAAATCATTAAGGTCTTCCTGTTTGTCTATTGACTGTTTAAGTAGAATCTTATGACAAGGCAGTATTGGTACTAAGGATATCGACCCACCTTCAGTGAGCTCTTAAGCAGGGGAAGGTGCACTGACTCTGATATGAGGAGGTTGCCCACCATGAGCCATCACATCAGGAACCTTGACCTTGCACTGAGACAGGATTTTGGTAACTTTAGCTTTAGCTTTCTACAAAAATTGAAAAAATAATGATTCATATATTATGTATTTAATAATTATGTATTATCATTATGTATTAAATGGTTTCCCTGAGCCAACTACAGTGCTAAAAATTTGACCTATGTTATTTGTAATATAACAAAGCTACCGACAGGCATTATTATCTTCTTTGCCCATTTGGTAAAACTGGAACTCAGAAAGGTGAGGTCACTCTTCTATATTCTTGTGGTTGGTAGTAGCTATTGTCAGAGTTTGAACTTAGATCAATCTGAGTTTGAGTCCATGCTTAAATATATTGGTACGTTGCTTAAGCTGATATTAGACTTCCCAGCCTCTGGGCTGTAGGGAATAAATTTTTCTTTATAAATTACCCAATCTGTAACACAAAATGGACTAAAACTGATTCTCTGTCTGTCTCTCTCACTAGTCATTTAGAAAGTTGGATTCTTTGACTCTGAAACTCATTCAGACTGTGGACCTCTTTCTAGATGTTCCTGTCAGCACAGCACAGAGGACTGCAACTGTTTGCTAATTCTCCATTCACATATTACATAGATTAGCTTTCTGTCAGATAAAGGGACAGCCATTGGATTCCGTCCAGCAATTAATAAGAACATTCTTTCTGTCAAGAGGGACTTTCTTGCTGACTTAGCGCTGGGCTTCAAAAAGCATCTCTCTCGGCTCCCATAGCACAGTGACTACGGCACCAGCCACATACATTGAGGCTGGGAGCTTCAAACCTGGCCCAGGCCAGCTAAACAACAATGACAAATGCAACAAAAAATAGCTGGGCATTGTAGTGGGTGCCTGTGGTCCCAGCTACTTGGGAGGCTGAGGCAAGAGAATCACTTAAGCCCAAGAGTTGGAGGTTGCTGTGAGCCATGACATCATGGCACTCTACCCCAGGGCGACAGCTTGAGACTCTGTCTCAGGAAAAAAAAAAAAAAAATCTCTCATTTTCATGATTTTTTTCATCTACGGTATCTTTTCTTATCCATATTTTCATTCATTAATACTTCACTTGCGTGTCTCATTATTTCTATGTACAGTCAGCTCTCTTTTCTGCTTCTACCCTAAATTGTTCTTTTACTGAGGTTGGCTCTGTTCAAAGTCTTTCTAAATACAGTAGAACCTCCGTAGCTGACCACCTCCCTACACTGACCACCTAATTTTCAAAGACCAGACATGCTCTACGCATACTTATCAGTGGGGAGGCCTGGTTCCTTATGTTGACCACCTCTGTAGGTTCAACAGTTTGTTACAGTCATTTGGGTGGTCAACCTACAGAGGTTCTACCATATCCATTTCCTCTTCCTTCCTTTTCCCATAATATTATTTACTTAAAGCATTTAAAAGTGAAATTTCAGAACTTTTCCCCAGAATTGGCTCTCATCAGCTATGTTTTCTAGAGAAGAACAAGGCGCTGTCAAAAATTGGATGGAAAAATCTAGTATTGTTTTTATTTCAGTTCAAAGAACATTTGTCATGTGCCTCCTACTTAAGTCATATGCACAGTACTGAGAATTGTATGACACAAATAAGTGCTCAGTACCAGAAACCTTCCTGTCCAGCCTCTGCAGGGTCCTTCTCATAATCGTTCTCCTGATGCCTTGCCCTTAGCCCAGAAACATCCCTCTCCCATTAAACAGAAACAGACAAGTAAATCCAGAACCACACCCACATACAATTGATGCACTCAGCTTCACAGCCAAACTTTTAAAAATGATATATTGAGTTTCCTGTTTCCACTTCCATCACTCCTATTGAATGTTCTAATTCATTGCAACCTACTCCATCTGTTACTTTACCAGCCATACTACTCTGACTTTTTGAAAACTCTAACCTACCATTAAAAATGCCCTCTAATTATTCACTTTGCACATGCACATATTTATTTATGAGTCTGTCTTCCTTATCAGACTGATGCCCACAAGGGCAAGGATTACATTGAATGTAGGTTTATAACATGATGAATTGCTATTTAAATAGTTTAAATTGCTATTAACTCTTTTAACTCACCAAAATAGCAATTTTAGTTCAGCACCAAATACAGTAGGTGGCATGAAGTTTAGGTTCAATAAACAAAAACCAAATTAATACATAAAATAATTATAATCTATGGACATTGAGTAGCTGTTGTGAATATTTAAACTCACATTTATTTCTCAGACTTTCTCCTTTCTTAAATGCTTTGTTCTCAAAAGGTTCCAGAACCAAAACATATTTTACTAAAAAGAAAAACCATCTGTAGAATCTAACATGCTAATATTATAAATACTATTCTGTAAGTGTATATGAAACCATACAATAGGTTTTTTAAATAAAGCATATTTAATTAACATAAATCATTGTTATTATATTTTAATCACTAAAGTTGTAGTGAAAATTTGGAGCTCATCTTATTTCTTTATGAAAATTGTTTCATCTTCACTTGGGTGTGTTACTTCAAAATGAAAAGATGATCCTAACATTGAGAAGCAAATTTCTGAGTTATATTTAGAATAGTCACCTATATATATTTTTCTTCCACAGAGCAGTTAAGTACCAGGTGACACTAATTTCTGGCCATTTTCTTGACTTACAGGATATAGTTCACCATAAAATTTTTATCTTTGGGAGCATTTGAGACACAGGGATCTTCTGTCTACTCTAAAGCCACATCCAGAATAAGGCAGAAATGTCTTCCATTTTCATTCTCTGGATTAGACACCTTTTGTTTTTCCTTGTTTTGAATTAATGTGTTTCCAATGCTCTTGTCACTGGCTTGATCATGATCCTGGATGTTTTTGTTATTGCTCTTGTATTTTTATCCTGAAGACTATTGAACTGGGAAAATTGTATCATATTATATACTTCATGTTACGAGTAAAATGTACGCTGTAAGTAAGTTAGAAGAGTTGAAGGGATAAGTGTGCAAAACAGATTGCTGGAGGCTTGGACAGCCCTTATGTCAGCAGGAAAATTGTAGCTGAGACAGTCACATTCACCACATGAGCCTGAAAGGCAAAGTCTACTCCTGGACTCTGCTTCTGTGCACCCGAGAAAGCCTGGGGAGTTAAATGGAATGAGTATCCCTACTGTGTGCCCTCACTGGGGAAAGGACACAGTCAGGTGCACTCCTCTGTCCATTTTCTGTGAAAGTCTGCACGAAGCAGAGTGTACAGCAGTCCTAGCAAAAGGAAAATTCAAATACAAGTGAAGTGAACAAATCACTGTTGTGCCGACACTGTGTGGTGTATGCCTTTGTGTATCCACTTGCTTATTGTGTTGGATATAATGAGGTAGCCCATACAAGGTTCAAAGATCTGCTTTGACAAGAAAAGCTCAAATGATGGTTGCAAGCAGTGGCTCCTGCCTGTGATCCTAGCATTCTAGGAGGCTGAGGTGGGTGGACTGGTTGAGCTCAGGAGTTAGAGACCAGCCTGAACAAGAGCGAGACTCCATCTCTGCTAAAAATAGAAAAACTAGCCAGGAGGGCATTGTGGTGGGTGCTTGTAGTCTCAGCTGTAGTCTCAGTCTCGGGAGGCTGAGACAAGAGGCAAGAGGATTGGTCAAGCCTAAGTTTGAGGTCTCTGTGAGCTATGATATCATGGCACTCTACGCAGGCCAACTGAGTGACACTCCATCTCAAAAAAGAAAAAAAATTCCAAATGACAGTGCTAAAGTTGGAAAAATGTTTCTAATTTTTCAAATATCATATTCACTTTCAGAAAAGGTGTAATAATCCTTTGAATTACTTCAGAGGAAAAGAAGAACTCAACTTTCTAAAAGGGAAAAATGCTTATGTATAATTATATACTGGAAAAACTAAAGAATTTGAAGCCAGATAAGGATTAGATTTGAATTCTGTGACTTTTTTTTTTTGCCTGATATTAAAATTGGAAAACATATATTGTTATAAAGGAAAATTACAAACATATTTCACTGATAAATGAGGATGCAATACCCTAAACAACATCTTAACAAGTTGAATTAAAAATTATTGTTCAAATAATGTACTTAATGTAATTAAAAATTATTGTTCAAATAATGGCAGTTGGGTGTAGGAAGAAAAAATAAGGAAATCATTAACCTCCTTGAGTATAACAACAATGAAGACACAAGCTACCAAAACCTGTGGAATACAGCAAAAGCAGTCCTGAGAGGAAAATTTAT
>CAUYRH010026069.1:0-19856 GCA_963574655.1 Perodicticus potto
ACTCCAGTGAGAATGGCCCACATCACAAAATCTCAAAACTGCAGATGCTGGCGTGAATGTGGAGAGAAGGGAACACTTTTACACTGCTGGTGGGACTGCAAACTGATACAACCTTTTTGGAAGGAAGTATGGAGAACTCTCAAAGAACTCAGCCTTGACCTCCCATTTGATCCTGCAATCCCATTACTGGGCATCTACCCAGAAGGAAAAAAGTCCTTTTATCATAAGGACACTTGCACTAGACTGTTTATTGCAGCTCAATTTACAATCACCAAAATGTGGAAACAGCCTAAATGCCCACCAACCCAGGAATGGATTAACAAGCTGTGGTATATGTACACTATGGAATACTATTCAGCCATTTAAAAAGATGGAGACTTAACAGCCTGTTTTTGTTTGTTTATTTATTAAATCATAGCTGTGTGCATTAGTGCAATCATGGGGTACAGTGTGTGGGCTTCATATAGAATCTAAAATATTTTCATCCAACTGTTCGACATAACCTTCATGAGATTTTCTCATTTATTATGTGAAAACATTTGTGTTCTGCATTTAGTAGGTTTCACCTGTCCCTTCTAAGATGCACCATAAGTGTGATCCCACCATCTACCCCCTCTCCACCCACCCTTCTTCTCCCCCTTCCCTCCCTTACCCTTTTCCCCATATTCTTGTGCTATAATTGGGTTATAGCCTACATAGGGAAAAGTATAAATTAGCTTCATAGTAGGGCTGTATACATTGGATACTTTTTCTTCCATTCTTGAGATACTTTGCTAAGAAGAATGTGTTCCAGCTCCATCCATGTAAATATGAAAGAGGTAAAGTCGCCATCTTTCTTTAAGGCTGCATAATATTCCATTGTATGCATGTACCACAATTTATTAATCCATTCATGGATCAATGGGCACTTGGGCTTCTTCCATGACTTAGCAATTATGAATTGGGCTGCAATAAACAGTCTGGTACAGATATCTTTGTTATAATGTGAGTTTTGGTCTTCTGGGTATATACCAAGTAAAGGAATTATAGGATCAAATGGCAGGTCTATTTTTAGATTCTACTAAATGCAGAACACAAACGTTTTCACACAATAAACGAGAAAATCCCATGAAGGTTATGTTGAACAGTTGGATGAAAATATTTCATATTGTATATGAAGCCTGCACAGTGTACCCCATGATTGCACTAATGTACACAACTATGATTTAATAAAAAATAAAAATTAATAAAAAAAAATCTGATTCTGATTCCAGAATCAGCAAGCTCTGTTTCCACAATGTCACAGAGCAGAGGAAAGGGTTCCTAGCGCATGATTGCTGCCTTTTCTCTCTCCCTCCCTCCCTCCCTTCCTTTCGGCAAGCATGAAACTAAGTTTATTAAGGAAGAGAAAGATAGGTCTATGGAGTAAGGAAGTTTACAAAGCAAGGTACTTAAGCCATAGACAATAATCAGACCTCCATTGCCAGGACAAATAAACAAGTAAACATAGAGATCTTTTTTCTAAGGGAAGAATGGATTCTACAAAAGTTTGAGTTTCAACAGCTTGGTGCCATCTGAGTTGCCATGGAAACTTTATAAACCACTAAGACCCGAGGACTGGGGCATTGTTAAGCCCAGTGCTGTCCAATAGAAATTTAACATGAACCAAAACTCATTTACACCTTGGATGCTGCCTAACAAATGCAAACAATGTAACCCAATTGTATGTACCCTTATACTAATCTGAAATTTAAAAAAATTAAAAAAAATGAATTTAACATGAGCTACAAATGTAAGTCATATATGTAATTTCAGATTTTTTAATATACACATTTTAAAAGTTTAAACAAGGTGAAATTAATTTTAGCAACATGTTTCATTTAATTTAATGTATCTAAAGTATTGTCATTTTAATTAATATAAAAATTGAGATATTTTACACTTGTTCTTTGTTCTAAGGATTTGAAATCTCATGTGCACCGTACATGTAGAACACAACTCAATTGGACTAGCCTCACTGCAAGTGCTACAAGTGCCTAGTTGCTATTGTATTTGGTAGTCCAGCTCTACCATCTCATTGAGGGGCCAATACAGGGGTCTCAGAACATAGAAAGGTCTCCTTTTTGGGTTGGCCAGTCCCGTGGCCTGCCTGTGAGTGCTCTTGTCGGCCGAAATGCACTTGCATTTGGACGACTGACTCATGTCCTAGCTGCCATTCTTGTGGTCTGAGGAACTTAATTTTAGCCGAGTTTCCTGGCATTGTGCCAACTTTCCTCTGCGCTTCATTTCTTCCCCTTCAAGTCTTTGCATGTCACTGTAATATAATTCAAAGCTTCAGTGGGCTAGGATCCAACAGACCCAACCCAAACAGGAAACTGGCTTCCTTATTGTTTATTTGAAACCATGAACCAGAAAATGTCAGACACTTGTTTTCAGTACTTCATTGAGCTGGAACTGAATTGAAACTCAACTATTTCCAATGGGCCTTCTGACATGGCCTGGTTTAGAGGCTTCAACCATTAGATCAAGAGAACTAATTAGAACATGAATTGATGTTAAGCTTTCATTGCCTGATCATTATCACGTCTTGTCCTTTGCTTAGAATCTTTTTAGTCAAAGGCTATACAACCTTATGTGAGGCTGGGATGTCGTCAAGAACTCTGGGAATGTTCCAGCAAAAATTCCACAAAGCATTTCTGTGAAAAGGTCTTGGTCTCAGACTCTGTCCCAAACCTGTTTGTGAATCCCACAATAGATAGTATTGCCTGTCACCACATGGCTCTCTCCAGTATGGGCACATAGGAACCATATACTATATGGAGTACTATGTCACCATCTGCCTGTCCAGTAGCCATTCCTCCTGCTTTTGCTCCAATATGGCAGAGTTACCCTGTTACAATAGAAGGCAACAATACCAGATATATACTTTTCCAGATTCCTTTGTGGCTAGAATGACCACACGACCCAGTTGTGTCAAAAAGACATAAGTGAAAGTGTTTTGGGGGAGCTTCTGAGAAGGATTTCCTTCCCTAATTAATAAAAAGAGTGATATGAGAGAATGACTCTTACAACATCACTTGCTCCCTTTCTTTTATATGTGGTTGTGATGTTTGCAACCAGGGCAACCATTCTGTCACTATGAGGCAACAAGCCCTAGGATGAAAGTGGAGCCTTCTGAAGAGGCTGAAAATGAAGAGGCAGATGGGAAGAAATTGCTCCCTTGAGGACATTTTTAAGCAGCTACACCAAATCTGGAATATCTTACTTTTAGGAATGAAATTCCTGTGCTTAAACTACTTTTAGTTAAGCATCCTAAAGCATCCTAAAAGCATCCTAACTAGGATGGCTAACTGCTATTTAATGATATATTCTTGACTTCTGTTTTGTAGAAGAGGACATTGGAATACTCTTCTCTCATCTTTGCTACCTGGATATGTCTTACTCATTCTCATCACCACAGTATTGTACTTGCTGATTTACTTGTCAGTTTACTTCATAAAGTTCTCGTGAAGGCAGAGAGCATGATTGTGTGATTTCCTATTGTAGTTCCAGTTCCTGTTATGTAATAGTCATTAAACAAATATTTCTCAATTGATAAATGAATGGGGGCTATCAAGGATGTAGGATCCTCAAAATTTGGCTATTTCTGGTGAGAGAATGAAGTCAAGGATGGCACCCTGTTTCTGGCTTGTGTGGCTGGGTAGATGGTGCTACATTTCACAATGATACCATCTCCCTTGCACGCTTCCTGATTTGGGTCATTAAGAATCAATAACTTGCAGGTAGGCACCTGTAGCTCAAGCAGCTAGGGCACCAGCCACATACACCAGAGCTGGCGGGTTCGAATCCAGCCTGGGCCCACCAAAAAACAATGACAACAGGGTGCAGAGAGGGTAATTGCTGGGGCCACACCTCTAGTGCATTTTAGAAGAGTACAGGTGAAACTTACTAAATGCAGAATACAAGTGTCTTCATACAATAACTAGGAAAATGCCATGAAGGCTATGTTAAACAGTTTGATAAAAATATTTCAGATTGTATGTGAAACCAGCACATTGTACCCCTTGATTGCACTAATGTACACTATGATTTAATAATTTAAAACAAAACAAAACAAAACAATGACAACTACAACCAAAAAAAAAAATAAAAAAGCCAGGTGTTGTGACGAGTGCCTATAGTCCCAGCTACTTGGGAAGCTGAGGCAAGAGAATTGCTTAAGCCCAAATGTTGGAGGTTGCTGTGAGCTGTGGTGCCATGTAAATTCTCTTGTCTTCCCCCTTCCCTTAACATGAAAGGGGGACTGAAGTTCATATGAACTTAAGATGCATCTTTGGGATGCTAGTCTGCCATCTTGTTGGTTTTCTGGCTTTCCAAATGAAGCCACTTTCTTTGCTTTGACACCTTGTCTTTTGATTTATTGGCTGTTATATGACAAATGGTGAGCTTGGACATGATTACAATTCAACATGGGAAGAAAGTTAAGTGAAGAAAATAAGTTTTGTCCTAGATGCATTGAGTTTAAGAAGGTGGTTTTGGGACAGTCCCCATGGGCAGTTGAACTTACGGTCTGAATTGAAGCTTGAGAAGGATGGGATTGGCCAGGAAGAATGTGTAGCAGGGTAAGAGAAGGGCTCTTCAGTGCCCTATGTGATTGTGTGGCACCATCATCCACCTCATTTTCCAAGCTAGAAGTCAGAAGGTTGTTTAGGATGCCTCCCTCTCCCTAATCCTCCATTATCAACCCATCACTGAATTCTGATGATTCCCTCTCCTGTCTCACATCTGTGAACATCTTCCCATCTCTGCTGGAATTCAGGTCATCATCAGCTCTCTTCAGCACTTCTGTAATGGCCTCCTAATTGCTCTCCTGAATTCATTCTAGAGCCCTTTCACCACTATATTCCAGCCATACCAGTCTTCTCTAACTCTTTGAAAGCATCAATCTTCTTTTTGTCTCAAGGCCTTCATCCACAAGGTTTCCTTTACCAATAAAGTCTCTCCCACCACGCTCTTCCTGTCCACTAATTGCCCTTCCTTAGATCTCTGATTAAATTTTGCCTTCTCAGGGTGGCCTTCCCTGACTACCTACACATTCATAAGTGAATGAGTCTCATCTCATTCACTTTTGGAGCCTCAGAAATTTAATTTTGTTGGAGTACCATGGGGGATGATTTGGCTTTTGGTGACCTAACACAGGTAGGTAAAACTTTAAAAGACTTATGTATAAAAATTAGAATTATTAAAATGAGAAATGTACTCATCAAGGATAAGAAACTCATGAGTGTGGACAAGTATGCTTTTTCCTCCTAAAAGGCATGTCCACATAGTGATCCAAATAGATCATGAGTATAAAATCAGACAGGGGGCATTAGTTGCTTGATCTAAATTGTTCCATTTACTAAACCATGATATTTTAGTGCCAAATCTATCACAGAGATTGACCTGGCACCTGTTTCTGCCACACTTAATCCTCTAGTGCTGGAGACCCCCTATATAGGTTTGTCTCCATCTCTTGAGCTTCAGAGACTGAACTGCTACCCCATCAGATGGACACGATGTTGCTTTGGATATATATGTTCATGCTTACCTAGTTAATACTAAGGTTAGGTAGGTCCTGGGAGCAATTTTCTCTTTAAAGTGACTTTGGGGTGTCTTTTCCATTATATCTATTTTATAGTTTAATAGTCATGAGAGAAGACTATACTTAGATTTCTTTCTTTGAATGTGTATTATTTACTATATTCATTAATTGAGCCTAAGGTTCCTTTGGGCTGTGCTTTGCTGATTGATTTAGCAAATGAAACTCTTCAGCCATTGCCCTTCTAACCAACCCAGGGATTGTCAATGCAGGTTCAAGGGGAAGAAATTCTAAAGATTAAAGCCTTTTGGAAGGAACTAGTTATGTAAGGGGGAAGTCTGAAAACATTCCTATGAATAAAATCTTGCTTATTTACTAATCACAAAAACTATACATGGAAGTTTGTTTGAAAGAACCCTCTTTGGAAATTCCCAATCTCCAGTGGAACTCAATTTTGATCTTGACAAATCTCATGCTAAACATCTATAATTGGTAACATGAAAGTTGGCACATGTAGCTTCTAAATGTATATAGTGTCTGGAGTCTTTAGCATATGAGACTCAAAATCGTCTCTTTTTTCTTCCTCAGACAAAAGAAGACATATGGAATGACCAGATCGCTCTGATAAATGCATTATCTTGAAATAACAGGTAGGAGAGGTTTTGTTAGGACAGAGGGCCGTTTACTGGGATTGTGGCTCAAACTTTTGTTTCCCATTTGGGTTGCTTTGAAACTCATTGGTGAAAGTGGTTGAAGTGAATTTCCATTTTTACCATGTTTTCTTTCAAATATGCTAACCATGGTGAAAGGAGGTAGAAAAATCAAGCATGGCCATGGCCTTGAGAAGTGGCTTATCCTAGAGAGTGGAACCCTGAAGCATCCAATGGCCAAGGGTCAGCCATGATGGGGGTGCCCAGAACCTGTTTGGAATGCATGGAAGAAGTTCTCGGGATGTGGATTGCAAAGTGTTAGGAGCATGCCTTGAATACCTGTAGCTGTCCTTGGCAATTCATTCTCATCCCTAAGGAGAATAATGGTTGACTGAGAGGCCATGGAGGGTGTGGGCGGGCCTGTCAGTGTGAAATTGAATAGTGTTTGCTCACCTATACATCTGGGTCCATTACCAAGTATGAGAAAGGAATAAGGATTCTAGCACAATGAAATATAAGCTACAGACACTTAAGCCTGTGATCATTCAAGTACATGATAGTTATACAAGGCACATTACACAAAACTGAGTTCTGAGTATAATTTATTCATATGCTTGCCTAGAAATCTGTTATATAGACAATAGGACAAAAAACAAGTTCTCCCTAAGAATACTCAGTTTTAGGATAATACTTAGTAACAAAAATAGCTTGAAAGAATTAATGCCATTTAAATCAGACAATGGTTTTAAAATGTTTCATTTTCAAATCTGTGTGAGCACACAAGAAGACTCTGCGGTTGCATATTAGAGCTCTGTTCTGAAGGTCCACCCAGGTTGACCCATGTTAGAGTCCTCTGGTTCTCTCAGCTACAGCCCAGGTTCTTCACTCCTGATCTTTGGTTATGCTTTTTTGTCTTGTTTTCTTTTCCCCAATTCTTACTTCACCAATTCCCTAACAAGGAAGATTTCAGTTCAAACACTGAAAATTTAGTTTTTCCACAGGGCTATCTTATAAACCTTCAACAGCTGCAAATTCATAATTCAAAAGGCTTTGGTCATAGGGTTTTAAAATTGGAACAACGCTTGTTTGTTTTCCTAAGAAAAAGGAAGAAATGAAGTGTTCTCCCTAAAATATTTGTAGGTTTGCTTCCCTATTTCTGTTAGTCATTCAGCAAATAGTACTCTGTATGCTGAGCACTGCACACCCAAAAAGGAAAAAATCATCAGGATTCCAAAGTTTCACTTTTCCAACCTCCAGAATACTAAGTGGATACCCACTGAAGTAAGGAGCATAAGTTGCCACCAAGGATCAAGGTGCCAACTTCAGCACACTTGATCAGGGAATCTTTATAGAACTGATAATTTATATATTAAAAAGAGGAAAACAGGAAAATTCCTTACCTTTATTTCTTTTAGATGGTTCAAATACCAGTGGTTTCTGAGAGAAAATATTCTGAATGTGCAGAAAATAATTTTTTTTTTTTTAAAAGCAAGAAATTCATCAACTTCTAAAAATCACACTCATAAGCAATCTGGCCATAACCTTCAGTTTTTATAAGACATCCCATCGTCAAGTGAATTAAAAATGTAACTTTAAAAGACTGCAGGTTGATGATTCTGTGCATTTGGGCATCTACAAAATCAGATTAGGGGGTAAAGTAAAAATAGCTAAGCTGGATATTTCTTTAATACAGCATGTAACTTTTCTTTAATGGCAAATGACTAGGTTGGGCCAGGAACATCTCTTATTTTATTTCATTGAAAAAAAAATCCTTTTTCATAAGAAAAAAACTTTCCCTAAAACAATCTTTTGCAATCTCCAAGAAAACTGGTAAAATGATGGAGTAATTGTAACTGACAAAATCCCTTTCAATCTGAAAACTCTCCAACCATCTCCTAGATGAGAATGCCATACACACAAAGGACAGCGTGGAGGCCATTCTGGAGAACAACCTCAGCTATTAGCCTAGCACCCTCATGATGTTGAGCCCAGCTGTAATGTGTAACTTGCATTGATTTTAAAAAGCCAAACTGCTGATCTGAGAACTGTGGGCTGACTTCAATTTTTTGACTGTGAATTCCCTAAGACTTAGTTGGCTTATAGAGCTTAATTTTTAATACTGTGGACATCATCTAGCCAACCAAACATGAAGAATATCAATAAATATCAATCATTAGCTCTAGCCTCACTTCCTTTTTTTGTTAGAGCATTTTGACTTTATGTACATTACAGTCTTAGTGCCAAACCCCACACTGGGGTTTAACATTCCATGCCGGGCACATCACCTGGATGTGGCTCCCATATGCTTGAGGATATTCCTGGAGGCAAAAAGGAAAACATAAAATAGGCATAAGAACAGATTGTCGATGGGTTAGTATGAAAGCTGTTACTAGTGAAAAACAGTTTGCCAAGACCCTGGAAGTCAACTTGAGCAGTCAGTCAGAAATGACTCATGACCATGGCTGTGGATAGAGGTTGTTCTCACAAAGGACTTTCAGCCATCCTTTTCTTGGCTTGTAGGTAGAAGATGCGGTTTTCTTCAGGATAAGTGAGTTTACTGAGGGGCATCTTGTAGATGTTGGGGTTTTTTGTGGTTATCAAGAGGAAAAGTAGTGTTGCCCAACAGAAGGGCCAGGTACAAGCTGGCAGTCCAACCTAGAGAAGAGACAGGACAATGTTCCTTTGAGATCCATTTGAAAGCAAAGCTGCACAGAGCACCCTTACTTTGTTCCCAGCCCAGGGGGATGAATCACTGGGGGTGTTGCTCTGGGTTCTGCTTATGCTCATGGGGATTGAGTCTAAGATCTTGGGACGTTTAGCAGTTGGAATATTTTCATCTAATCTTTAAGGTGGACAGTTATGTCTCTATCTTATGTCTTTCCCTCCTCATACATTCAACTGTGCAAAGCTGGCACTTGGAACATGTGGAGATGACACTTTCCAACTGCTACTGACCACTCGTCATCCACAAGGCCTTTTCTGACTAGTCCAGCCTACAGTGACCTCTCTGACCTTGATTTCCGCTCAGTCTAGGTCTTGGTCTCTACTTGCTTTGCCTTTTTTCCATTCTGTCTCTCAAACAGACTCTTCAATTCTTGAGGGTAAGTCCTTCTTTGTGCTCTCAGAATTCTGAGCATACACCATTGGTTAGCTCTGGTCCTATGCATTGATTGCTGGGGTCTGATGGTGTATAGGGGTACTTTAAATTGTCTGCATATCCAAATCATCTGGCGGAGTTACAAAAAAAAAATACAGGTGCTCAAGCATCATAGAAGACCTACTCTATCAGAAATGCCAGGGTACATTTGCAAATCCCTTAGGGATTTGAGTTTTTAAAAGTCTCCCTAGCTGACCATTGTGTAGCTTGCCCATTTTGGTCTGTGGGCTAATGCCTGTAAACCTTCATTGTTGAAATGTGAAGGCCCACACGTTTTGATATGCTCCTCATCCTGCATGCCTGTAATGGGACTTTGACTTTCCACCATAAAGAAATTGTCTTCATAGTTAAACTCCAAGATAAAATCTCCATGCTGTTTCTAGGAGAGCCAGATACCACCTTAATCTTTTAGCAGCCATGACCACATCAACATAGACTGAGCTGTCAGAACTGGCCCTGCATCACCTGCAATAGTGGGTGAGGAAAGGTTCAGGGCATTGAGAGGTGAGGAATCCTGGGACAGTAAGGGGGACCAGACTTCTCAGGGGAAGGGAAGGAAGTGAAAGGTCAGGAGTACAAGGTTATAAATGAGAAAGAATGCCAGATAGCAATTAATAAGAAAAGACTTTTCCTATTAAATAACAGCCATAACTTAATAACTTAATATTTAATGTATTAAATAAAACCTGGATCTAGATAAGTCTTACTGATGACTGGCGTTTAATAAAAGACAAGAGGTATGAAAAACTAGTGACTGGATTAACATCAATAATGATAGCAACACCTGGATCTTTAGACAATTATCTTGTTTTTCCCTGTCCTGATTTCTCAATGATTATATAGTTCTGGTTTTCTGTTTAAGTAAATGATACTCTAAAGTCAACTTCTTCTCACTCAGAGACTAGGAACATGATAATATGTATATAATCTAGGTTTCATTATTCTTTAAACCAAGAAATCTGATATTTGGCACATGCCAGGTCATTATAGTTTAGACTAAAGTTCACTGAGATGCTGGAGAAGAGGCCAGGAGCTCCAGGGGAAGGAGGGTGGTGCTGACTCCAGCCATGGATCCTGCCACTGGGCACCACCCAGGTGGGCTTAGGAGGGTTTCAACATAATTCGAAGCTGGTCTGTTATGATAATTATAAAGTGAGATTAAAGCAAACTCACCTTAGCCATAAGGTTTGCCATGCTGACTCCCAGGTAGGCAGTAAACAGGGCTACAAAAAAGAGGAAACAATAATGCTTGTTCAATGCACTTTTAATCACAGGAAAGCCCACCTTCCAACATAAATCCCCTGGAAAGTACACTTGTGCCTCCCACCAAATAGCCCAGCACCCTGGTTATGATGATGACCAGGCCATGGGTTCAAATTCTGGCTCTATCACTTGTTCAGTGGACTCTGTCCTAAACTTCCATTTCCTCCCCTATACAATGGAAGTGATAAACATCACCATGGCCTACTGGGTTTCATCCCAGAGATGCAATGATGGTTCAACATATACAAATCTATAAATGTAATTTACCACATAAATAGATGCAAAATGAAAGACCATATGATCTTTTCAACTGACATAGAAAAAGCATTTGACAAAATTCAGCACCCTTTCCTGATAAGAATGCTTAACAAAATCAATATAGATAGGACTTACTACAAAATTATAAAGGCTATATATGAGAAACCTATACAGCCAATATCATATTGAATGGGGAAAACTGAAAGCAGTCCTGCTTAGAACAGGAACCAGACAAGTTTGCCTACTTTCAACACTTCTATTCAACACAGTGCTGAAAGTCCTCGCCAGAGCAATCAGGCAAGAGAAGAAAGTCAAGGAGATGAAAATGGGGAAAGAAGAGGGCAAACCATCACTCTTTGCTGATGATGTGATCTTATGTCTTGAAAACCACAAAGATTCAACCAAGAGATTCCTGGAATTGATAAATTCAGAAAAATCTTAGGTTATAAAATCAAGGTACACAAATCAGTAGCTTTCATATATATGCTAACAACAGTCAAGCTAAGAATTAAGTTAAAGAAGCAACAGCCCTCATATTAGCAACAAAGAAAATAAAATACCTAGGAATATCTTTAACTTAGGAAGTGAATGATCTGCATAGGGAAAACCATGCAACACTGAGGAAAGAAATCACAGAGGATGGAAACAGATGGAAAAACATACCATGCTCCTGGCCTGGGAGAATCACCATTGTTAAAATGGCTATATTATCCAAAGTGATTTGTAGATTCAATGCAACCCCCATTAAAGTACCAATATCATTTTTTTTTTGCAGATCTAGGAAAAGCAGTTCTATGTTTTATGTGGAACCAGAAAAGACCCTAATGAGCAGGCGGCGCCTATGGCTCAAAGGTATAGTGCACTGGTCCCATATACCAGAGGTGGTGGGTTCAAACCCGGTCCCAGCCAAAAACTGAGAAAAAAAGACACTAATGAGCCAGTGGAACCTTACATAATAAGAAAAAATTGAGAGGCATCACCTTATCAGACTTTGAGCTATACTACAAGGCTGTAGTAACCAAAATGGTATGGTACTGGCACAAAAACAAAGACATAGACCTATGGATCAGAACAGAGAACCCAGAAATGAAACCATCCTAATATTTCTATCTGTTCTCTGATAAAGCAGACAAAAACATACACTGAGAAAGAGTCCCTCTTCAATCAATGGTGCTGAGAAAATTGGATAGCCACATGTTAGACTGAAACAGGATTCTCACCTCTTACCACACACAAAAATTAACTTATGATGGATAAGAGATTGAAACCTAAGGCATGAAACTAAAAATTCTAGAACAAAGTGTGGCCTAGGGAAAAAAATTAATGAAGAAGATCCCCAAAGCAATCACAGCAACAACAAAAATAAATAAATGTGATCTGATGAAATTAAAAAGTTTCTGCACAGCTTTGGCCTCAATCACTAGAGTAAATAGACAACCTACAAAATGAGAGAAAATATTTGCATGCTATACATCTAATAAAGGGCATCTATGAAGAACTCAAGCAAAAGAAAAAGTCAAATAACCCCCTTAAAAAGTGGGCAAAAGACATGAATAGAAACTTAGATGAAGATAGTCTGATGGCCAACAAAAACATGAAAAAATGCTCAATGTCTGTAATCATCAGGGAAATGTAAATTTTCAAAGCCAATAGGAGGTGTCACCTAACTCTGATGAGTATGACTCATATCAAAAAGTCCCAAAGCAACAGTTGCTGGCGTGGATGCAGAGAGAAAAGAAAAATCATTCATTATAGGTGGAACTGCAAACTTGTCAACCTCTATGGAAAGTCGTATGGAGATACCTCAAAGAACCAGAAGTAGACCTACCATTTGATCCAGCAATCCTACAACAAGGTATTTACCCAACTGAAAATAAGACATTTTATCAAAAAGATACTTGCACTTGAATGTTTATAGGAATGTTTATGGGAGCACAATTCACAACTGTAAAGATATGAAAACAACCCAAACGCCTATCAAAACATGAGTGGATTAATAAACTATGTATATGTATTCCATGGAATACTACTCAAACATAAAATACGGTATTCTTGTATCTTTTGTTAACAACCTGGATGAAACTGGAGATCATTCTTCTAAGTGAAGTATTGTTAGAATGGAAAATCAAAAACACCACATGTGCTCAATACTAAGTTGGAAATAGTTGATCAATACTTATGTATTGCACATAAGGGAGTAAAATTTAATGGAAATCAAGTAGGGTGTAGGCATGAGTAGAGGATAGGTAAATTCATACCTAACTGATGCAGTGCACATATTCTGGGTGAAAGGCACACTTACACCTTTGGTCTAAAATGTACAAAAGCAACTTATGTAACCAAGATGTGTGTACCTCTGTAATATTCTGAAATAAAAAAAAAAAATCTCTCTCTCATTGGGTTGGTGTGAACATGAGAGGTAATAGTGTTTATGTTTAGCACTCAGTAAGGGCCCAGTAAAAGTAGATTTTTTTTTTTTGTGGTTACTATTTTTGTGGTTACTATTTTGTCATTATTGTTAATACTTAAGAGAAAAGCTTTTCCAAGGCAAATAAATTTCCCTGTTGTTCATCCAAGTATAATTGAATTAAAATGAAACTTATGAATGTTTCTTGAGATAGCATGGTTGTTATACAATCTCACCGCATCTAGGATTCTCATATAATGGTTAGAATTCACAGCTACAAAGAAACCATAGTATAGTGCTTGCTTTGGGAACACATATACTAAAAAAAAATGTTATATGAAAATAGGAAGAGAATAGCAGAAACAGAATACAAACTTGAGATTCCTCCTCATAATAGCTTTTTTCTAAATACTATTAATGTCAGTGAATAAACATGTTTTTATTTACACTGAATAAAAAAATTACTTTCAGTGTAAAACAACAAAAAGATCTCAACTAGATAACAATCAGTTCCTTGGTTTTGGTTGAGGAGGGGCCTACGGAGGCTCAGGGAAGCCCTTAGATGGCACAGGGACAGCCTGAAAAATGTCCTGCACACAATGGACACACCCACTTGGGCCACCCAAGCTCACTGTTACACACTCACCATCTAGTCTTTAAGTCTGGCAAGCAATCACATCAGCTATCTTGGGGTGTGGGGTGCAGCAGGAAAAGCTGGGAATTACTTATTAATACTTTACTATACAGGCTTCTGTCCTTTTATTGAGATTTTTTCTTTTCATTTTGGTATTTCTTCTTTGATAGTATAATGAATTCTTTCATATCTGAATTGTCTCATGCTAGTGGGAAGGGCTAATCTTTGGAAACAGTATTGGTTTCATATTCTAGCCCTGTCATCTTATTTATTGTATAACTAATAAGTCTAGTTTCATTATCCCTAAAAAGGCAACTTGAAGATCTGCTTTACAGGGAGGTTGATGAATCTCAAACGAGTTCATGTAATTCTACAAACAGCAGCTGCATACGCATTCCTTTCACCTTGGGATTGGGATAGTGGTCTAAACAGAAGGTTGCTCATGGCTTGGGTTAGAAGGGTCTCTCTCCTTCATTTCATCAATTTCATTCTTAAAAAATTAATTAATTAATTAATTAAACAACTATACACTGGCCATCTGCTAAGCACCAGGAACATTCTGTCCTTGCTCTCTTGAGAACCATCTCTGCCACAACACCTCCCCCGAGCACATGAGACCTTATTGACATCACTCCTTTTTAGATACCTATTACACTTCTAAGGCTCATTTTTGGCACTTTTATGTCTCACGCTGTCATGTTGTTCTGAAGTGATATTCTACGTTAAGTTGCTTTTCTTTCCATAGTCTATTATTATAGTTAATGGTTGGTAACCATCAATTAAGACTCGCTGAGTATGATTGGGAAGACTTTACATTAGAGGGGAAATTCTGAACACCATGATCAGTTTGTAGGCAATGACCTTGACAGCAATTTTTGGTAGCTGAGGGAAAGAAAATGCCTTGGGTACTGAAGGGAAGACTGGATTTCAGCTTGTCACTGAGACTGTCCCCTCCAACAGATTGCCACATACGAGTATTGCTATGATAACCCAACCATTGAAAAGAGATACATAATATGTTTATAGCTTCTATTGATAAAACAATGACACTGAGATATTTCCAGGCCATGAAATTTCTGGTTTAGGGGCTGTGAAGGCAGCACTGCCAGGTTCTATCAGAGTTTCCTAAGTCCACTTCCTGATAAAGACATTTGGGCCTAATAAAAGAACAGCTCTGAAATAAATGTCTATTATTTATTTACCTTGGCTGACAAGGCTGGGCTTTTGTTTGATAGTATCAGGGTGATGAGAACAAGCTGAAACTTGCTGTGGCATTCTACATGTGAGATGTGCTTTCTGAGAAGGGCTGGAGGTCTGCTTCAAACATTCATGGGCAGAGATTAAAAAGTCAGATAGCACCCAGTGGGGACCAAATGGGACCTGTCACACACTGTTTGTAGTAGAGGTATGGCTCTTTTGGGGATGAATTTGTTATCTATGAAAATTTAAATTGCCATTTCCTTATCAATTGGCTTATCAATTTGGCTACTAGAAATGTATCTTATAGAAGTATTTATACAAAGTACACAAAGACACTTGTACCAAAAATGTTTCTTGCAGCACTGTGGGTAATAGCATCAAACTAGAGTCATCTGAACTTTTCCCAGCAAGTGGGCACTTGTCATGTGACGTATCTACACGCTGCCTTGAACAGCAGCAGATCTTTGCCCTGCAAGGTAGCACTTCCTGCCCCTCCCCTGACTGCTCAGATGCACCAGGAGAGGTGCCAGCCCAGCCCTGGGCTTCCACTCCCCACTCAGAGACTCACCACCAGGATAGTTGCTATCCCTCAGGAAATGAAAGCTCCCAGGACAAGGGAAGGGGGCATCTGAGGAGAATAAACACCATAAAAGGAGGATAACTGACTGAACAACCTACAGGCAGCAGAGCTCAATTAACAAACTGGAAGTGGAAAAACTCAATGGATGTCACAGTCAACACAAAGGACAGAGCCAGAGAGTGATCCAGTTGATCAGCTTAACTTGAAGGGCCTCATGAAGGGATAAAGAGATGGAAAATATTAAGAAAAAGTCAAGAGTTATGAAAAAAATTAACATAAAAGTATTGCATTCAAATACCAGTTGTCCCAGAATGAGAGAGAAAAACAATTGGAAAGAAAATTCTTGAGAAATTAAAAAGTGACAATATCTCAGAATTAAAGAAAGATGTCAGGGCTCACGGTGAGAGGACTTGAGTGCCTAGTGGCATAGAAAAGGAAAAACCCACATTTAGACAGACATTACTGAAAAAAAATATATATCATATGAAAAGATAATATTCTAAGAGTCTGGAGAGAAAAATAAAATCATCTCTAAAAGGATCAGATTATTTTCAGACATCTTAATAGTTACTTGGGGTTTAAGAAGACGATGGAGTAGTATTTGAAGACAATTTTCAAAGTATGGAGAGACAAAAGTTCAATCTAGAGTTTTGTAGCTAGCTAAAGTAAAATTTAAATAAGGGTGAACTAAAGATGTTCTCTGGCATTCAGGGCCTTAGAAGGTTTACCTCACCAAACCTTTGATACCCTCTTTGAAGACGTCATCTGGCAAGAAGACACAGAAACACAGAAGGCTAATCTGAGCTATAAGGGTAGGAATGAATAAGCAAGTTAATAAAAAGCTTACTGTTCCCTAAATAAGCAAGTACCAAAAAATAAAAGCATCTGCTTACAACAAATACAGAATAAAAATTGCAAACAATATCAATGGTTTCACCAGTTGTGAGGAGGTGGAAGAAAGCAGGCCGAGGTGTTAGTCACAGTAGGGAAGAAGATACAGAGAAATTGAGAGGGGTGAATAAACAAGCTGGATTCTTAATAAGTTACACAAAGCCCCAAAGCTACTAGAGAAAGTTTTTTTCCAGATCCTTAACCAGTGCTTACAAGAGCTAGACACTGTCTGTCTTTCTTGTGCTTTCTACACACATCGACTAATCGAATCCCTCATTTTTCAAGATGGGGAAACTGAGCACAGAGAAATTAAGTCATTTGCTTAAGTTCATAAAGCCTAGCAAGTAGGAGAACCAGGATTTGAATCCAGGCAGCCTGGCACCAGGGGCTGAGGCCTGAACGAGTTCAATACACTGCTTTGACCATTATACTACATTAGTAAAGAAAATCCCATCTATCCAAAGGAAGGCAGATGTAGTAGGCGGAATAGTGACCTCCCAAAGATGCCCAGGTCTTAATCCCAGAACCTGTGAATTGTTACAGATGGAGGAAGGGACTTCGCTGCTGTGATTAGTTAATGACTTGATGTGGAGATTGTCCTGCACTGTATGAATGGAGCCGGTGTGATCCCAAGAGTCTTTACAAAAGGGAGCTGAAGAAGCTGGGGGTAGGACAGTGGTTTTCACCCTCTGCTTTACATTTTCCTATTCTGACTAAATATTTGTTTTGTTTCATACGATAAACCTGTACTCTTCTATAATTAAGAAAATAATAAAGAAGTAATTAAAAAATAACATATCTAAGGAAATAATAAAGATATCCTCCCTTTGGGAGACACATGTATAAACATGTTTGGCTTTATCCCTCTTCACGGTCTGCCAAAGCTCATGAACGCACCGCCTGTGCCCACAATAGTTTGATTGATCTTAAAGGATGTCCTCAGGCTGTCCCCACACAAGGCCTGTACCATCTTTTCCATCAAACACAATTGCTCCTCTCATTTTTTAGGATTTACAGAAAAGCTTGATACTTGATTTTGAACTGATAAAATTCCCCCAGAGAATCATGTACTGTAGATTTCTCCTTCTTCAGCTACCAGGGTGGCATGGCTCCCTCCCTCACCTGGCACACTGTCCACAGGAATCAGAGGGGCTCCCTCCCTCGCCTGGCACACTGTCCACAGGAATCAGAGGGGACCTATTGCTTCCACACCCCTTGCTCCTCGTAGTACTATATGAGCAGTATCACAAGTGCTTAGTATATATTTGCCGCTACTGCCTACAGAAAAAAAAAGCTATGCACCCCAAATAAAGGTTTGAAACACCCCAAACCCATCTCAGAATAAAGGTGGCAGTTTGTAGGATAAAAGATTCTAGTTCAGGTCAGGCAAGGTGGTTCACACCTATAACCCTAGTACTCTGGGAGGGAGGCTGAGGTGGGTGGATTGCTTGAGGCCAGAAGTGTGAGACCAGCCTGAGCAAAGCAAGACCCTGTCTCTAGTAAAAATAGAAAAATTAGCCAGTCATGTTGTGGTGGGTGCCTGGAGTCCCACTTACTCGGGAGGCTGAGGCAGGATGGTTGCTTGAGCCTGGGAGTTCAAGGTTGCTGTGAGCTAGGTTGGGACCATGGCACTCTAGCCCAATGACAGTACCAGACTCTGTGTCAAAAAAAAAAAAAAAAAAAAAAGATTGTGATCCATCTAAGCTCAGATGGCCACAGAATCTGTCCATTACCCTCTCCTTTGCCCTAAGCTTATGAACAAATAAGGAAAAGAGCACAAAGTAGTACTCTTAGTTGAAATAGCTGTTACTGTGAAAAGATTGACCAAATGACATCTAAATGGCAACACCAGAACAATCTGAGTGTTGTAACCTTGCTACTAGAGCTTCAAGTCAAAATTGAATGAGGATTTAGAAACCCTTGGGCCCATCCCATTTCCTGCCAATGCAGGGGCCCATTCTAGATTCTTCCTGACAGTGGTACACCATTTTAATAACTTAAGATATGTGGGCTTGATTAATCTGGAATAAATTGACTCTAGACATATATTTCTACTCAATTAGAAATAATTTCTCTGTATTTCACTAATCCCTCTGCCCTTCTGTTCCCAAAGGAATGTCATTCTCTCTACTCCAGAATGTTATCTTAAATGCTTTTGTATTGAATTAGGAATGCCAGAGGCTGCCTCCTTTTATAATCAGCTTGGGAAATGCATTGGCTTTTCAGATCTAAATAATGTGATGTCTGTTTTAGCCTAAGGAGTTGCCATAACGGCCTGAATGCTACAAAAGGGAAGCAGGAAGTGTAGTGTAGGGGGCTGTTGGTAAAAGTGGATTCTAGGTTTGGATATACCCCTAACTGACTAGATGGCCACCAGTACATCGCTTAACCTCTCCTGCCTCAGTACCCACAGTGAAATGAAAAGGATGAGTGGAGGTCTCCAGAATGCCTTCTAGCTCTTGACAGGCTATGTCTGGCTAGAATGTTGGGGGATGAGAAAGGATTAACACACCATTTCTCGAAATGTGTCTCCAGAAAGACAGTATCAGCCTGGGAACAATGTATTCAAAATGCAAATTCTTCCCCCATCCCTAACACTGAACCAGAAACTGGTAATGAGGTCCAGAAATTTGCATTTTAATATCTCTTTTGGGTGATTCTAATGCACACTCAAGTTCTTAAATTAGCTGGATTAATGTGATTCTAAGGGCCACATGTAATTCCACCTGATTCTCCAGAGCACATGGGTCTCTATTTAGTTTGAGTTGTTTCCTTTGAGATTTTTGGGTCAAATAGTTACTAGGAAGAACCTAGGACGAGCTAAGATTCTATCTGCCCAAAATACATATTTTAGAATGTTTGATACAACTCAACAGGCTCCTGTCTCCACAGCAACCAAGGTGACTTTAATACTCCCAGAGAAGGGATATCAACTGTTCTGTTCACATAGACAGGTAGAAAATGGGCCCAAACTAAAATCCCAGCCCCAAATTCTCATGCAGTCCTTTTTTTTTTTTTTTTTTAAGCAAGTGAACAGTTTATAAGAATGAAACAAAGGTAAGATGTGATACCGTACACGCGAGACGCTCAAGATAGGTATAACAGTACTACTCATACAAAAACTTAAATTTCACCTCAAAAAAAATCACAAAACAAAAGAGAAAGCAATTTCACTGTTATAAGATAAGATATTTCATGCAAAGTATTAACTCTGCCCCCCCAGAGCCCAACCTCCCAACAAACAAAAAACTATCTG